>JASMMZ010000017.1:615265-626582 GCA_038502455.1 Anisogramma anomala | reverse complement strand
TGAACTTCCTGTTTTCCAAAGCATACTTGTGGATCAAGGTGTACACCTGGCACGACACCCATCAGCACAAGGGCCGACAATGGCGATGATGCGGGGGCAAGGGACCACCGACGCACATCTCCGTACCGCATGAATTCCATCGCGTAGAAGCCCCGCTGGGCGTCGAACAGCCGCGCCGCCGCCGCGACATCGGGCCCCTGCTTCGCCGCCTTGCTGCGGCGCGGCGTCCCCACCGTGTCGTCGTCCGGCGCCCGGGGTCGCTTCGTCCCTGCACGTTGGGCTGGGGCGGCGGCTTGCTGTGCGGCGGCTTGCTGTGTGGCGGCTTGCTGTACGGCGGGCAGGCTCCGCATGTAGCGGCGCTGGACGATGTGCATGGCGCCCATCATGCGCTGCGCCACGATGGTGGCTTTCAGCACGGCGGAACGCCCGTCTCACGGCGGCGGATGTGTGTGTCTCGTTTCCAAAAGGGGGGAGAAGGGGCGGGCGCTCACCCGGACATTTGCCATTTCAAAGGCAATGGAATCCACTCTTGTGGATGCCTTGACAACCAGTCGGTCCTGTTGGCCATCGGGCAAGTCGAGGCGGAACAGAACCGCGAGGCCCTGGCCGCACTTCCCAAGCACCCTGAGCAGCCTCAATCCGAGGGGCTTGGTGAAATGGATGATGTCGAATTCCCCCTGTTCTACTCGGCGCTTCCAATCTCTGTTTCTGGCCTGGTCCCTCTTGCGTCCATATTCTACCCTTTCCATGTTCGGATCCAGCAACGGCACACCAGGAGGCTGGTCACCAGGGCGTCGGGACCGGTCTCTCACTCTGGGGACTTGATACGTCCTGTAGATGGGCTCCCGTTCACCTCTTGCATCCTGTGCTTGCCATTCATCCAATTCGTCCCTCCAGTAAAAGTCGAAATAGTCAGTCAAGCGCTGCATCGTCAGCTTCGTGGTGGGGTCGCCGAGCGGCGCGGCCGCCCGTGGGAGGGCAAAGTATGCGTCCATCGAAACTGTTGTCCTGTGTGCGTCGTGAGCTTTCTTGCGCGAGTTGAATCTGATGGACCGGTGAGCCAGGCATAAGTAGGGTGACAATAGCACTGTGTCCAGCTTTGTGATGTTCCCAAGCTTCCTTCAAGAAGAGGAATGAATGAGATCAATTCATGTGATCAAGGGGAAAGCAAAGACGCCAATTTTAAACCAGCCTACACGCTTCCGGCCGAGTGCTGTGCAAACGACAAAGAGTTCTCATGACAAGGCTTCTCGTACATACCAAGTCGGGCTGACAGGGGGGCAGTGTTTTTAAGAGCTTAACTGCACGACCCCCTGCTGAATAGTGACCAACCTAGGCAACACGTAAGTTGACATGCTGTGGCAGAGTGGCTGAAGGTAATGTAGATGAATGTCGGGGAAAATTGCATGGGCCCAATGATCCTGTTCCTAGGACACCACGACCACCACCATGCGGAATCCCCATGAGATTTGCTGCCTGCCGCTTATCCTCCTACAGACCAACAAGTCCTGCCAAATAGGAGAGTCCATAAGACCCCCTGCCACCAGATTCATGGAGCGGAAGTCTCCCACCAGATGTGCCCTCCCATCCCTTGGAGAGCCTATGGGCTGCATATCCCCATTTTGCACCTGGCAGATGTCCTATTTTCTGATTCCATGCACTCAGCCAGTGCGACTTGCCCAAATTTCCTTGAAGTGGCATACACATAGCAGGCTGGTCACAAGGTCACATCACATGGGTCTATGAGGACTATCATCCAGTCATGTCTCCATCACGCCTCGCAAGAAGTCTCCATGGAGAAAGGAAGAACACTGGAGGAAAAGGAATGCCAAAGGAACAGTCAAAGGAAAACGACGTTGATTAGTGATGTCTCGCTGATCTCTCAAGCCTGAAGATATATGAATGTATGCAAGTGGATCTGCGAATTATACAGGGCTCTCAAAAAAGATGGCCCATTCCTCCCAGTCCTCCCAGTTTCAAGCCCGAGTCCCTCGAGGGGATGCTATGGGGTGCGATGTGCCAAATGGCATCTAAGTAGCAGCCTTGGTCGAAATTCGAATTAGAGTTGTGCTGGAGCCAGAAACAGGTTGTTCTGGAGCATGAGGGAGATTGGCCGGAAGGCAATCTAGATGAGTCGTCATAATGAGGCGTAACAGTCGTTGAGGCATGGTTGACGGTTCTCTCTGCCGGGTATGCGTCTATGAGGGTGGCTGAAAAGAGAAGAACCGTATCCAACTCCTAGAAGTCTGTATCCTGATCCTGTCAAGCTTATCCAGCCATGCCCCGTGGAGATGTCGTTCGGCATGAAAATGGTTGCCCATGCGAGGTCTGTTGCTGTGTAGAAAATTCCATCGACTCGAAAATCCGCCCTGCCGAATGCCCTATGCTTTTGATGTTGCTCAATGCACTGTTCATCAGATCGTGCAAGCAAATATCTGGTGTGCGAGGATACCATCGCCAAATGTCGAAACATCTGTCGAGTGATGGCCGTATGTCCGTATGTCGCATTCGATTGGTATTAATTCGCCGGGGCAAGCCACCATGCTTCTATGCGTGCGATGTGTGAAAAGACCGAAAATTCCGCAGTGAAAAGTAAGACCGCAAAAGACCATGCGCCGTAACGAGATGCTCGATGAAAGATGAAGCAGGGGGGTATCGATCGTCTCTCATCTCTCAAGACTGTGTTATGTGTTAGGAAGCCAATTCTAGTGGGAGTATAAGCCGTTGCTGGCGCCGTTGTGGAAGTTGTCCGATGAGTCTGCTGCGGACCCGGTCAGCAACTCGGTGTAGGACTCGGTGTTCAGGATCGACGAACCACTGCCGCGCTGTGCGTGGCCATTGGGGCGACGGATCGCAAAACCACCAGACGTCTCCCAGCCGGTCTCGGGGCCGCGGGGCTGGCGCTCGGGCGCGTTGCGACCGTTGAGGCCGTTCATGGATGGCCGCTGGCTGCCGATCGCACCGGGGTTTTCGCGGCGGCTTGTCTCGTAGGGAATCTCCGCCACACTGAGGGAGCTCAAGTTGTTGGTGACGGCGGAGAGGCTCATGTCCGAGGCACGGTTGTTGAGGCTGCCACCAACAGGGGTAGTAGGGGTAGCGCTCATACCCTGAAAGGCAGTCGACAGGTCCTGGCGAGAAGACATGCCCATGTCATTGAGACGCAGCGAGGAGTTGGCATAGATGGACTCGCCGGGGCTGGGGGTTCTAGCGCCGACAGCAGGCCGGCCGAGTTCCGCCATGCTACGGATGGTCCTCAGGTTGCTGGCGCTGTTCAGGCCGTCGCCGCCGCCGTCCTCGGGGATCTCCAGGGAGGGGTTTCCGTTGCGGCCCACCGTGCCGTAACCGTTCCGACTGGCGGTTCGCTGCTCGCCAAAGTCGATGGTCGCGGCACGCGCCAGAATCTTGTTCTGACCGGGGTACTGCAGCTGCTCCACGATCGAGACCGGGCCTGTGTTCAGGGCCACTGAGGGTGGAGTCATTCCCTCTTTCCACACTACCGTACACCTGTTTTCGTTGTGTCCCATGGACTCGTGGTAGAGGCCCAAGTGGTGTGCCAGAGTGTGGATGAGGCGACGTTCCTCGGGGGACTTGGAAGACTCGAACGGTAGATACTCGCGAGCGGACGCGTCCTCCTTGTACTTGCGGAGCTGCACGTAGAGGTCGAGGGTGGCACCATCGTTGAGGTCGGGCATGTCTGCACGAGGGATGTTTAGCGGAGGAAGACCAGGACGGCAGAGATCAAAGCTTACTGCTGGGCGAGGTCCGCGAAGGAGTGACCTCGATGGGCTGAGCGGCGACGAGCGACTGGAGCGAGCCCTGGTGGGCGAGGGTAACAGGGCGGTGCTGCTCCTCGAGTTGGCCGCGCTTCTGACGCTTCTCGCGCTCGATTCGTTCCCGCTCGTGTTCCGGCAGCATCTTCTTGTACTCCACGCGCAGCTTGCGACCGTGAACTTCTAGCTGGTTCATGCGCTCGATCACCTGGCGAGTCTCGTCGGCGCTGGAGAAGTTGGCGAAGGCCAAGCCCCGGAAAACGCCCTGGTCGAAGTGGTAGTTGAACGCGTATGGCTGGGGCAGGCCCATCTCCATCATGACGGCTTGCAGAACCTCCTTGCGGACGTTGAACGGGATGTTCTTGATCACGATGGCGGTTGGGATGAGGTCGTCCTTTTTGTCGTGCTGCGACTGGAAGATGGTCTGCTGCGAGCGCAGCTGGTCCATGCTGTTGACCATGTGGCTGTAGGGGATGTTGGGGTAGGCCTGCTGCGACTGCTGGGGCGCCTGCAGAGGCATGGCAGGCTGGGCGGAGGGATCCGGCTGCGGCATCCAGTACTGCTTGGCAAAGGGGTTAGAGTTGGTACGAGCACGAGTGTTGGTGGTGAGTTCGGTGACGGAGTTGTTGAACAAGAGGAAGAAACGAGAACGGTCATGACTGACGTCTGGTATGCCGGGCCTGCGGGTTGCAGAGCGTGAACCCCTCATGTCAGCCACAGGGCCACTGACGGTAGCGGAACTGCCGTTGTAGTTCCAGGCGGACTGGGTGTCAGCCATGTAGTCGGTGGGCATGGTAGCGACAGCAGGAGAGCGGGCGCTGATGTTACTGAGGATGCCGTAGGCGTCATGCATGGGATAAAGGGCCTGGGCACGCTGGTCCATCTGCTGAGGCTGTCTCTGGGTCTGCTGGCGCGAGGCACCCATGCCGGAGGGGAGGGTGGTGTAACCGGTGCGTGTGGAGGTAGGGGACCTATTGCCCATGCCGCCACCATTGTAGTTGGCATAGGCCGCGAAGGCCTCTGGCTGCTGTGGGTGGCTCATATTGACATGTAGCTCCGTGAGTTATGTGGGTGTGTATTTGGGTGGTTTTGAGCACAGTAGGTGCTGCTGTTTGGGGCAGGGGCGAGCTCAAGGGGTGGGGAGGTAGTAGCCAGTCGCTTGGACCTGCAAATGGCGGTCTCGGAAGGAGCGAGTCAGGTTCAGGTTCACGCTGTCAGCTCGGCGGTGGTGACGTCTATTGAGCAGTTTCAGCAAGAGAAGATCTACAGGTAGACATACAAGTTAGGCTTGAGAAGCAATAATCAGAATGCGACAGAGGGCAAACACGGTTTGGCAGGATTTGTGCAAGGAGATAGGGAATGCGAAAGGACTGACTGAAAATGGCAGGGGTTTTGGGTTGCATGAAGAATAGAGGACGGGCAAGGCAGGACAGGGCAAGGGGGAAGTCGCAGTGCCAAGGTGTAGCACATTGGAATTCTCACCGTGTCCCAAGTCAAGTCCCAAAGAAGACAGAACAAGATAGGAAATCTTGAAGAGTGGGGATGCCACAGGGTCCTTGAATTACACTGGGATGGAGTCCTGAAATCCCCTGGAGGCGGTCTGGTCAAGTGAATGTTGCTAGGAGAGCTGCAATGCTTGACGAGATGGGTCCGGGAAGCAGGGACGGGACAGTGGAGGTCAGAGGGCTGTGGTCGAGGTTGATCCTCGGTGGGTGCAAGTAGAGAGCACAGAGGTCGATGTTCAAGGCGAACTGCAAGGTGTGCTCCAGGCAAAGTTGAGTGTCGCGTCGAAGGAGGAAGCTTCAGTCCAAGGGCAACTGTTTCAGCGTTAGGGCAGCCCGCAGAGGAATTCAAAATTTGAATTTGGGACTATGGCCCGTTTTGGCCGCCTGCGCCCACAGACAAATTATCCCAAGGAAGGAGGACGGGGGATGATGTGTTTGGAAGAAGATTGGCGGTAGTGCTCGTAAGGTGGTGACTTGGGTGTGTTGGTAGAGCCAAAAAGGGACTGGCTCCACGGTCCAAAGCTACTGGCAGAAGGAAGCGCAGAACAGAGGAGTAAGAAGGTATTACCAGCACGAAGGGAAGGGAGAGAAAACAAATGTTGTGGTTGTGGTGGTGGTAATGAGGGAGGGGGGTGGCCAGATTGGAGAGTGAAAGCAGGAAGACTGGACAAAGGTCAATCAAAATGCTTGGATGTGATGTGATGAGTTGGCAGCTTGGAGTGGGGCTTCTCCAGCCAAGGCAGAGACTGGGACACCCCTGCAGTGTGCAGTGTGCAGTGTGCAGGGTGAGAATGCTTGGAGGAGGGTGTGCAGGAAGCTAGTGCAGGAAGCTCGTGCAGGAAGCTCGTGCAGGAATGCAATGCAATGAAATGCGAAATTTCAATTGCACCAGATTTTGAACCGATGGCAAGCGGTATGGATCAGTGAACCTAATACCCGAATCCCCTAATCCCAAGGCAGCGGTTACAAACATGAAGCATGGAGCATGAGGGAGATGGTCTCCATGAGCACTCCCCTGCTGGTGTGAACAGGATGCGGCAAGGGATGGGTCAGGGGGGTCTGTGGGGCAATAGGAAGGGACTCACCAGTGTTGAGATGTCTTGATCTTGATTCTGGAGGACAAGTCAAGTCTGGAGGTGAACGGAAAGTGCCTTGTCCTGAAGGTGTCAAGAACGTGGGGGTCAGTACTTATGTTAGAGGATGGACTGGGATCAGGTGTACGGGCTAGCAGTGGGACTAGATTTATAAGTGGCAGGGATGGGGCAGCCGGCACAAAACAAGTGGTCCAGGGCTAGAATCCTGAGAACTTTGTTTGCATCAAGAGGCTCACTTACAGTTTGTCAGTTTCTCAGTTTCTTATTTTCTTAATTTCTTGCACCAGAGATGCAGTGGGACCGGAGAATGGGGTTGATTTGCCGAGATGTACTTGCAAACTGTGGTTTGTGGCTGTCCGGCACTGTTCACAGCAACATGTGGAGTGTGGAATGTGGAATGTGGAATGTGGAAAGTGCTGTAGCCCTGCATGTGCAGGTTACGTGCCTTCCGTCACATTGCCACTGCCACTGCCACTGCCACATGCACATGCACCCCTCACACCACACTAACAACCAGCCATGCAATGTCTGTGTGCAGCTGTTAACTGTCAACTGTTCACTCTGCTCGGCCGTTCCGAACCTTGGACTTCCTTCCATATTCTCACCCGTTGCCAATCCACGACTTTCCCACAGCATCGCCCCGTAGCACACACACGCTGGTCTACTCAACCATGGAACCTCCCACAGCACCATCTCTCGCCCACCGCGGATCCTCTCGCCTCCGTTAGGCGATCTTGCATGCCTTGGCTGCGATGGCTTGCATGAAGCCAACAAGAGGCCCTTCCGCTGTCTCGGCAGCCTGCCGCCGCCGCCGTCCTCGCCATGCAGCAACATGCCAACATCCATCTCCCTACCGATCCTGGGTCCAGAGATCAGATCCCGCACTTCCTCTTGTCTTTCAGCCTCATGCCAAATCATCCGCCTTCCTTGTACCGGGCCGCTGTACTGGCCGATAAGAAGCTGGAGCTCTGTCTTCAGTAGCTACTCCATGCTCCGTACAGTTCTGGTTCTGGTTCTGAACCAACACGAACTTGTCTCGCCTTGGGGACTCCCAGAGCCAGAGCTGCATACGGCACCCACAACCGAGTTTGTGCAACATTGGACAAGGTCGACCACGGCGCTTAGACCAATCACTCGCTTTCCCAGGGTCTTCGTCTCTTTAGGTTTCCCCGGACGGACGGAAGGCTGTGCTGACCGGGTAGCAGGGCACACGACATGTGTTTGCGAGACGGGACAGCCTTTTGGAGATATTTGTTGCATGCATAGCGATGCCAGTCGAGAAACGTTCGCGAACAGCACAGCACATACGCATTCCATCTTGTCAACCTCAACCTGGAAGGTCCACTCGACTCGATCATTCTCAGCCTCGTTCGCTTGCGCATGTGGCGACGTCGCGTCAGAACCTCCGACGCGTGCAGCGTCATCCAAAATCAGGAGCCTGCCAGATTGCCACCAAATTTGCCCGTCTCCGAATGGACGTGTCCCGAACTCATAATCAGACGTGCTCGCCTTATGCTGGCCTCGTCAAGCAATGACCAAGACGGCTCAACCGGACCGTTACGACACGACGCATCTCGTCAGAAGTTAGAACAGAGTGCTGACTGTGCCGTCACCACGTTCTCGCGCCCCCGGAACACAACGGGCGGAATCTGGCCCACAACGCGACACGATTGCAACTTTATCCGTCCCAGACACAGGACACTCCATGAGCAAAGTCGTATGCACTGATCGTCCTGTGATCTCCCGTTCGAGCGTACGCATTACAACGCCTGTTTTTTCCTTGGCAATCACGCAACACCTTTTTTTTTCCTTGGCAATCACGCTTCACGGGGCGTTGCGACCCCGGTGGAATGTGACACTGGAATTGCGAAGAAGGAGCCGAAGCTTTGACGAACTTCTAGCTTTTCTAGAAGGAGTCGCGGTGGAGTCCCCCATGAATGATCTAAAATCCTCAACTTCCCTCTGCTGTGTTCAATGCTCAAGCGAGGCTGACCCCTGAATGTCGGTGGGTCTTCACGGAGACGAAGCTCGTACCCAGTGCTTGTTCTGGAAGGATGTCTACCCGCGTACGATGGTGGTGTGCACGACCGGTCGGCCTCGTCCAAACATCTCTGCGAATGGACCTCAGCTCACATGCGACATCATGCTGTCTGCTGTCTCCCGCGCCCCGGAGTTGTCCTCCGTACATCCCTCCGGACCCTCGAAGTCCCGAGCATTGCTGCACAGTTGCGCGACGTCGAGTCGTCGTTTGCAGTGGAGCACTCTAGAGTTTGTGAAAACTCCCACGCTGCTGTGGACTCCAAATGAGGCTCTGCCAGCGTCGGGTTCGGCCTGTCAAGTGATTGATTATCCGGGGACGAACGTCCGCGCAGCGGGAGCAAGGCTCCACTTCAAACCCGACGTGATCTTGCCTCAAAGAAGCATGCACTCACGTGGCAAGATTGATGTTGACATTCGGTACTACCCGGTCTAGGACTTGGTAAGCCGAGACTGTGAGAGGGTGTGATGCTCTTCGGCTCGTTCCGGATGCTTACGCGTGCGTAGTATGGCGGAGGCCCATGCGAGTCTGCAACTGTACGACTCGCTCACACGGCAGACAGGGCACAGTCGCAAGGAGTCACACAGACGCTTCAGCGCCAGGCGTGACTGCATATCCGCTGCGGGGCGCAGGAGAGGCGTCGGCGACGTCTACTCACTGGAGTCAGTCGTGGCATTCCCCTGGTTTCCTTCGGTCGAGGCCCGCGCCATACTCTCGCCGGGCTGCCCTGCTTTACGCAAAGAAGGCGAAGGTGCGGCATCTGTTTGTCGATGCCGTATTCATCGATCAGGCCCTCCAGGGCGAAGCGCTCCTGGAGCAAGTCGCCCTGTTCACGGCTCTCTATGGTGCCATCCCGGTCATCGCTGCTACTGACAAAGCCTCAAGCGACTTGTCGAGCACAATGCGACGGCCGTGGACCGCTAGTAAGATCACCGCGTTCAAGCACAATTCAGCCCCCATCATTAACCTGCGCTACGATCTAACGAAGCAGTCCAGACTGGGGCCTCGCTACGTCTTACGGTTCGTGGCTACGTGTGAAGCCGGTCCTGACCAAGCTGTGATAGGCTCGGACCGGCTGTACGACTGTACGGAAAGGGCAGGTATGATTTGGACGGCTGGCCTGGTTACAAGCATCTGGCTGATATGATATCGGTGCCACAAATCTCTGATCTCCAACACATTGCGATGCAGCAACTGACCCAGACATCACATCATTGCATGTACTGCCTGTTGCTACAAGAATGCTCTGCGAAGCATCGAGCATGGACTGGGAGATCTCCACGAAATTCCGCCAAAACGAGCATCGAAGGCAGCAGGGAGATGAGATCCAGATGGTGCCGTTTATCAAGGTCCATTTGGTGGACCCCGAGAAGGAATGCAAGTCTGCCCAATGACTGGAGAATTGGCCCGGGGGCGAAGTTACGTTTTCGAAGGACGAGCTAGCCCTGGCTTGGTACTGCAACAAACACCGCCTCTACGAACATGGTAGGCCCACGCTGGCTGCAGCCTCAGTTCTCTGTACTTTCTGACGACCAATTTGGACTGCCCGAAAGGGGAAAGGAACTGGAAGCCTGCAGGGAAGCATCTCTTAACGGAGAGTGCAGCCACAAATACCACAAGGAAGGGAACTGTATGTCTTTGGCGTCCACGCCGCACCCACGCCCATCCTCTCGAGTTCTTTGCTCCAACGTTTGCTAAAGTCGGCTGGAGAAGCCAAGTGTGCCTTCTCCTTTGACGGCATGCTCTTTCAACTGTCCACAGAAAACTCGAGCCTCGAGACGGGCTTTGTCTCATGGCACGGCTTACCAGCCGCAGGCTGTCCTCCCCGAGAGTTGGGAAGGTCTTTAACACGTCACCCGGTACAAAGAAACGCGGAGAGGGAGGAGACATGATATACTATATTTGCCATCGGTTCTATTCCTGGTGGGAGCGGGATGCTGTAGCCCAACAATTGACACCACGGGTGGGAGGTTCCGTAGTTGGTGTCTTTGTCACAACTCCAGCAACCGATGGGTGACCATGGTGTCGTAGTATCCGTGCTTCTCTTGGAGGTTTAAACTGCCTCGTGTAGCCCTGGCAAACTGTGGTGGGAGTACGTGCATGCCTGCTTCTGTCTCCTTACTGCTTGCCACGTTTTGACTTGGTCAGTCTACATCACTTATACTACATTCATTCCTGATTGCCTGTCACTGTCCATGTTGTACTGTCTCATCCTGAATCACAAGTCACCTCAGTAATTTGTGGATCACGGTCAGGAAGCCAATCCTTCAAGTTAAGAAGCAGCAATTCAACTACTTCACATCCTCCTGACATCTGGCCACAGAGTCAAGAACAAGCCCATCTGGCAAACCCAGGACATCACCAAAAGAACCACATTTAAGACACCACCACAACCAAGTAGCAAACCAGCCGCAAAAATGCCGTCCACACCCTCCCTCCGCTTCCCCTCTCCGTCCACAATCACCGGCCCCTCACCGCCCTGCCCCTGGCTCTGGCGCTGCCACCAATGCCACATCTGGTACCGCCTCTCGACCACGCGCCGCTGCCTCGAGTGTTCGCACACCTTCTGCCTCGGCGATTCCGCCACCAGCTCCCCACACAGACGCAGGCCCGCCGCCGCCACGCCCTGCCGCGCCGAGTTCGACTACATCGGCTGGGCCGCGCTCGGCGCGTGGAAGCGCACGGTGCTTCTGAACGCGCGGAACGCCGGCAGGAGCACCAAGACGCAAACAAGGTCCAGGCTGCACAGCAGCAGCCGGCCCCCCGCCGGGCAGCGCACGGCCCGCCCCGGTACCCACGCCCCTTGCTCCGCCGACGACGAGGACGACGACGACGACACCGCCGCGGGCCTCCTGCTCCCGCGCTGCCAGCGCTGGATCCCCGCCTCGGCCCTCATGACCGCCTGGGGCG
>JASMMZ010000017.1:519155-612783 GCA_038502455.1 Anisogramma anomala | reverse complement strand
TCTGGGTTTAGGGGGGGCGGAGTTGGGGGAGGGGGCAGCAGTAACTTGAGGACGGCAGGGAACAACTGAGGTGGTGGTGTAAGTGGGATAGGGGTGAACTCACGCCTGCCAGCTCGAGGACTTCGGCAGTCAGATACTCGAGCACGGCGGTCACGTACACGGCGGCCTTGGCGCCGACGCGCATCTTGTTCTGGGTGTTGGCCTTGAGGAATCGCTTGACGCGACCGCAGGGGAACTACAGAAGGGGGGGGAGTGTTTGTGGTCAGCGACGTGTGTTTGCATGCGCACACGGGAGCTGAAAAGGCAAAGTGGCAAGACAGCAGATTGGATGATTATGTTGAGAGATTGCGGCGTAATCAGAATGCTTGTCGTGGTGGTGTTGGCCATGGAAGAGACAACTATGCTGGGAATGCAGAGCTGTGGAAGGATCTGATGGAGAATGGAGGGGATTGTCAATGATGGGATGTGCAGTTTCGTACCTGGAGACCAGCACGAGCAGAGTGGCTCTGCTGCTTCTTCTGTGCATCAGCGGCAGAAGTCTTTCCGCCAGAGCTCTTTCCACCTCCCGACTTGCCCTTTCCACCAGCCATCGTAACGAGATGTGGTTGTTTGTTTGTCGGAGTGTGTGATGCTGATCAAGAAAGGCTGGTGCAGTAATGCTGCAGTGGGGTGCGTGGTGGTGGATGATGGTAGAGAAAGTCGCGTGTTGGCGGCCGTCGATTGCGGATGTCCTCAAAAGTCGCGAGTTGAGCAGGCAGGAGCAGGCTGGAGCAGGCTGGAGCAGGCAGGAGCATTTGATGCAAGCTGTGAGTAATCTTCAGGTGCTAGCTTCAGAGCTGTCAGCGGGCGGTTCCATGCTGAGTCAGAGCCTGCCAGCTTCGTTGTTGAGGAGCAGGAGCCACCCGCCGCGGTTGAGATGGAGCCATGGCCGTCTTGAACCGCAACGATGTGAGTCCGTGGGAAAAGACAGTGGGGATGCTTCTTGTGTGGCCCTTGAGCCATCCAGGTGCAAGAGAAGTGCATTGTGCCATTGTGTCCCTTTTGGCCGTGGCCTGATGTTGTCGACAGTGTTAAGTTTCGCCTTCTGGAGACCATCTCTGAAATCGCCGTGTCCCTGCCAAGCTGTGGCGCACCTGTGGCTGGACCCCACCAGCCATGAATACTGACTAACCGGCTTGTTCCATCCTTGACTAGTATGTACACGTACCATGTAGTATGGCCTTCGTGTCGTGGCTTTACTCCTTGGCTGCCCGTTGACGTCGCTCATCTAGCTATATTCGTAGAGCTGAACCTCAGCCTCAAGACCCTTCCTTGTACTCGTGCTCCTTCACGCCCAGATCAACACCGTCACTGTGATGGTCCACGGCTTAAATCACCTGCTACTGAGCAAACGGACACAGTCCGGCATACTTAGCCCATCATATCAGATCCAGCCCCCGAGAGTATGATGCAGACTCCTCCTGGAGATCTACTAGTACATACGGGAGTGTCTACATAAACTGCCGCCCTCCCACGCATGGGATATCCCATAGATCGGTGAGTATCTTTCCATTCAACCACTGCTACCCGATCTCGATTCACTCGTAAGACCGTCTCCAATATGCACTTGGGCAATCTGTTAGTCCTGGTCAGCCTGTGTGGCGTCAGCATCTCAGCTACTACAGTATGTCTCCGCCACACGACCCGCACGGCCTCACCGCCAGAATGGCTGCGCTCGCACCCAACCCCCAACCCCCCCCCAAAAAAGTAAGCTGCCCAGCACGTGCCACTGACAGCAAACACAGGACCACAAGCCGCCTCGCGCTCCCACCAGCCCGGCCGCAACCACCGCGGTAATCGGAGACGAGGAGTGCATCGACAGGGCCCGCCAGACATGCGACGCCGCCGTCGACAGCCAGTGCCTCGACGTGGAGCCCGACTCCAAGAACCTGGAGTGCCGCTGCGCGGTGCCCGCGTACAAGCCCTGCCACGTCGACTACGCCGTGCAGCACTGCCCGGCGAGCAAGCCGGCCGTGGAGGCCTCCATCGAGTTCTTGTGCAAGAACGAGATCTGCGAGAACAAGGCCCGCGAGACGTGCGGCCACTACGTCGACGAAAAGTGCGACTTGGACCTGCCCGACGAGGAGTATGACCGGTGTGCGTGCGGCATCGGCGTCTACTTTACCTGCAGTGTCCGCGTCGTCAGGGAGGCATGCCCGGACTATGCTGAGCAGTTCAAAAAAGACATGTACGCGGAATGCGACCCATATCACGGGCCAGTCCGCCTTTAGAGAAGGGAGGAGGGGAGGGGCTTGCGGTGCACCCTGTCAGCTGCACGCTGATGGGCACGGCCAGTACCGGTATTACGCGCCGTACGCCGTACTCTGAACTAAGTCTTGTCGACAATCGTATTTGGTAGTCTATACGGCGACCTTGCTGAGTAATCGGGTGTGCAAGCAAACCCGTCAGCGAACAAGCCGATTAGTCAGGAAGGTCGCTGTACTATATATAAACTAGTATTTGGGGGGTTTGTTAGTTGATTTTGTACGCCCTTTTCAAAGGATGAAATTAGTGTTCAAATATACGATAAAGTTGACAAATGAATGTTTTTATTGTTTGTAACCTTTTGTTTACAATGCATATATTGTATGAAAGTTTTTTTTTTTTTTTTCAGATTACGACTACTGGGTAGCCCTAATGGTTTGCTGCTAAGATAATGCTATAAACACTAGCGGGAGAGATTGCAAGTCTAAAGGTTCCTTACCTCAATATACGTCCAAAAGAGTCCTATACAATACAGTAAAACTAAACCTAAAACCATTTCTCCATTTCTCCTATCAAAACCTTAGGGTACCTCATAAGCTTTAAAGCCCCCCAAAAAACGGAGCCTATAACTCTAATCTAATCGAAAGTATGGCTTATAAAGTTGCAACTTAACCTTTGTTTATGTTAGAGAAATAATAGAACCCCCTTTGATGGGGACTTAGTAAAGCGTATATATTTATCATTGTTTAACCTGAAAACTAGTAACAGAACTATATTTTTCTGCATAACATACCACCATTTAATTAAAGGTTGCGAAATAAAAAAGCTGTGTAATGTAAGGTCTATTGTTGGTAAGCTTTCATTGTTACAATATAGTTGATTTGAATCGTAGTTGAAGTAACTAGTGTATTGTATTGAATAGTAGTAAAGTGGTTACTTTTAAGTTTGGTAAACTGTTAGCAGATCTATACACTATTTTGTATAGGTAATTGCTTAGCACGTGCCTTAGTCTAAATTGAATACTTTTTATACTTAACTTGTAGTCAATATAGTTAACGTGTGGTTAGTATAATTAACTTACAGTTGGTACAGTTAATTTGGTTGTATTATAATTGATTGTTGTTTCAATATTAACAACTCTTTGTTTTTATACGTGCGCGCCAACGTAGCTAATCACTAATTCGTAGTAGTTACTGAAGTCACCTTCATTCTTATTGGCAAGCCTCCTGCTAATTTTAGCTTGTTTTGTACCCCTATTAACTCTAATTGTTTTTTTTACCTTACAGTTTCAGACATTAACGTCCCTGATTTCCGTATTTAGGTTCTTCGTTATAAACTTTCACGTTATTAATCCTATACTTTTTGCTAATAGGTTTAGGTACATTTTTTTATATCATTACCTTAGCAGTTTTTGCAGTTTATCCGATATCCCTGTTATTCTGCATTACATATAGGCTAGTCCACGTATTCCTTAATCTATACGATTAGTCTATTACTATTTATAAACTTTTCAATATGTTGTTGAGGATGGTTCTGATGAAAATATTGGTGGGATCACTGTTGGAAATACAACTAGTATAGTCACTCAGTATACTTCACAATAGGACCAGTCAATACTTGATACAACTTCAAGTAATTAATACATCTCAATACCAAGGATGAGGAATTTCACCGGAGATATAGAAAACTTCAAAGGGCATTAGTATTTATTAGTACAAGTACTAGTATTGATTAGTAAAGAGAATCAGTATAGAGATGCTACTTGATCCAGTATTTACAGAAGAACTAGTATTTACTAGTATATATGAAAGTACCGAGCCGGAGCTGTTGCTTAAGGTGGTTAGATACTGTTTATAATCTTTGAAGAAGAAAAGAGGAGAAACCTCTGCTAAGGAGCTACTAAAGAGTTGTCAAAAAGGAGTCTCCCTATTATGTGACAGGTGAGGGTATACTTCTATACGGCTTTTAAGCGGCTTTAAAGCACCATAGGAGTATGAATGTTAACTATTAGTACTAAATCTCTGGTAACTATTAGCTTCGGCACTAGCTTGTGATATTACCTCTAGGCTTACCTCCCCCCCCCTTTTTTTTTCCTATAGCATAGTATGAAAAGTGATAGAAGGTGTTAGCAAATTAAGAGGTATAGCAGGCGTAAAACAACCGCTTTAGAGCGGCTTGGAACGCTGTAGCATTATGTAAAAGTTTTCAGTTATCGAATAGTTCAGCATTATATAGAAGGCATTGGCAAGGGCATCCCCTTTGTCACCCTCCTTATAAATAGTTTTTTTAGGCCCCCTTTTCAGAAATATGAAAACTTTCCTCTTATGACTAATTTTTCATACGACTAATGCCATTACCATTTAACTGGCAGTTCTGTTGCACCCCGCTCCTTTTTATTAAAGAAAGTTTTTTTTGTTATTATCGATAAAGGTTATCGAAAAAAATACCTAATTTGTTATTTCGGTCGATAAAGTGATTAATAACATAAGTATATATGTTTTCAAGTTATTTACTTCCTATTACCAAGTTTAATAATGTTCTATTCTTCATGTAATTAATATACACTAGAACGGAAACCGTAAATAAATATGTTTTAAATGTATTTATAAAATAGTATACGACTTTGGAAGGTTTGGTAAAAAGATTAAAAATAAGTTAAATTCATGTAAAGGTTAGGAAATTATTAATAAGTGGTTCGATACCGGTATTTGTCGTCGTTTCTATTTCATTAATACAATCAGCTATAACTTTAATGATATTTATACTTGATTAGATTTAAACCTAAATATAAACAAAGTTATAAAGGAGTTATCCGAAACTTATTTAACCTTCGATATTAAAAACCAGACTAAATCATTAGTTTGTATTTTTTTCTTAAATAATACTAAATGGTTTCATAGCATATAAATTTAGGTTATCGCCATTTAAAAGGTAATAAAGGTTCATTAGGTAACGTAAAAGAAGCTTAATACCTGTAATAATGTAGGTTTAGTAATTATTACCCTTATTTATTCTAGTGGCTCTCGAGTTATATAATTTTTGAACGAAAAATGTATTTTTTTAGTTACTTAAAGTATACTAAAAGTAAATGTATATATTACGATTAACGAGTGGATAGGGAACTTAATTAAAGGCGATTTAGTAGTTGGTTGAAGTTTTTGAATGTATTGATAGCAAGTTAAGCCGTATTGAAATTAAATTAGGTAAGTTGGTTGAAATGATTAAGAAATTGTTAAGTATGGGTTTTGAGGACAGCGAATACGATGATATATTTGAATAATTTCGGTTATTGTTGGTAGGTCTTTATGTTTGTAACATAGTCGATTCGAATCACTATAGTTGAAGTAACTAGTGCTGCGTTGATATTGTTAATTGAAAGGTAAATTCTAAGTTTGGCAGACCGCTAGCTGGTCTGCACACTAATTTGTATAGCCAAACGCTTTGGCCTGTGCCCTACTTTGAAGTAAGTACCTACTGTACTACACTTGTAGTATAATTACACAAACTGCAGTCAATTTGCAGTAAGTACAATCAACTTTACTACAAGTAAAGTTGACTTGACTGTACTACATTTAACTGCTATTCCAATACTGATGGCTTTTTATTTTGTGCCTATACGTCAGCATAGCTTGCCATCAATTAATAGCAACCTCTGAAACCCTTCCTCAATCCACAAGCTACACCCTTATTAATTCTAATTAATTTGTACTGAAATTAATATCAATTACGGCCCTTCGTAGCCCTTTTGCTCCACCCCTCCGAGACCTTCGTTTCTGAAATCCCATACACAGATATTTTGCTATAAACTTATGCAAATCAAGTATTCCATCACTTGCGTATCTTTTACTAGTAGTTTAAACTACTGCCATTGACACTATTCTCCTAACGGTCTTCCAATTTTCCAGGGTAACCCTATTCCTCTACATTACGTGTTAGGCGGTCCATATATCTCTTAATTCGTATGGTTAGCATATTGCTATCCACAAACCTTTTTAGGGTGTTATGAGATGTAGCCTTAGTTATGGTATCAGCAGGATTATTTTTGCCGTTAATCCATCGGAACTTATAGATTTCTTGGGCTTTTTATATCCCCCTTAACGTTATTACGTCTATTATCAGGCGTTTTTCATTAGTCGTACCTAGTTTTAATAAGAATTTGTAAAGATTTTGGGAGTTGGCATACATTACCATAGGTATCGGTGGCAATCCCAGTTATTTGATAATAATCCTTAATATATCGTTAGTTACTATACCGATATTAAAGCCTGCTACTATGCCGTAAACTTCCAAAACTAGTATAATTCGGGTTACGCATTTATATTGAATAGATATGCAGTATAAAATATTTCTAATAATTATAAATTTCCCTTTAAAACTATTCTCATTAACGAGTATTATAAGGAAACCGATTTGCGATGTAAGGTTGGGGTCATTAGCAAATAATCTGTTCGTAAAAATTATTAACTTCGCCTTCGTTAAATTTTTAAAAGAAAATGTTGATTTCTCTCTCTATATGGTCCATTTATTACTAAATCCGCTTATTTAACTTATTAAAATCTTCGTTTCATAAATGTTATACCTGTATTACAATGAAAAGGTTGTATAATATTTTCGGTGAACACAACGTAACGATATAGGCCATACGGGCCTTTTATCTCAAATACGTCTGCAATTTTACCTCGTCGGTTTTATCGATAATCGTCAAGCTTATAGCTTGCCCCTTTAAATATAGGCTAATATAAGTACCGTTTTAAGCCTTAATATTATAAATACGGATTGATAATCTATTAAAGTTGATTTAAATGTCTTCGACTAATGTTTTAACTAACTTGTACTTTTAAAAGCCTGACTTTTTCATAACAAGTTATTCCGTCGCCATAAACTCAATATCTCTGGAGAAAAGGGTATTTTTAGTTTATATACCTATAATACCAAAGTTTTTACCCTTTATAATTAATAAATGCGGGTTAAAGGTTAAAGTCTTTATATCAAGCCTGTTTTTAAAGTATACCTAGAATATTGGAAACTAATAAACACCTATTTCGGCTAGTCCGTATAAAGGCTTAATACAATATATCACCTTACAGGCTGTAAACTTATCCTTCAGTTCTTTTAGCAATTCCACTAATATAATCCGCTGAAAATTGGTGGTAAATTATATATATATTTACGTAATATCTCGACTATTAAGTGTAAACTAAACTCTTATACTAATAGTTAGACTAATAACAATAAAGATAATTAAACGTTAACTAATTTCGTAAATTGTCAACAATTAGGTAAGGATCCAGTCCTTACCTTTACTACTATATCTTTAGACGATTAGCCATGATTTTTCATACGGTCGGTCCGTGGTTTTGCCTTTAATTTTATAAACTATCCTCGACTTAAAAGCAATAACGTTTTAGCCTTTAAATTACGTTAAAGGCATAAATTATATAACCTTATATGATAGAAGGCCGTTAATTTCTACTTACTTACTTTTTTTAAATAGCTTGCCCAGTATATTCATAACATTTTCAACATGTAATTTTAAGGCGATTTTTCCATTAAAATTCTCCTTTTAAGACACTAATGCTGTTATATACGCTTTATCGGGCTTGTAATCCTTATTGACATCCTTTTTTTTAGTATATATCATCCTCTTAAGTAGTTTTCTACGCTGTCAACATTTTATTAGCTTGTTAACAATCGGTTCCGAAGGGTTATATTAGCTAATTCGTTCGGCTTGAAGGTTATTCACGTAAGGATATTTATCAGACTTAAGGGGCCCGAGAGGTTTTTAGTACGGCTTAACCTGTATAGCTCAGAAAGCTACGTAGCAGTTATTAGTTTTAACCACTACATTTAAATTAGTAATACTTAAAATCTTATAAGGCCTATTCCATTTACCTAGCTCGCACTACGAAAAGAATTTACTTTAAAAGAGAATTAAAAGCACGTCTGTTATTAAAGTTCCGTTTTTAATATTAAAGACATCGTTAACATGGCGGCTTACCGACTCCTTTTTTAGCTCCTTTAAAGCTTTGCTATATGTTATAACACGTTTTTAAGTAACTAAAGAAAGTGTCGACTTAGTTATTATACGTAAATAAGCTCCAAATACTAATAAAGTTGGTATAGATCTGTTAAGGATAATAATTTTATTGAAACCTTTTACTGTTATTTAAAGTCATACTTTTTAACTCATGAAGTTTTTGATTTTTAATATAAGGATGTCGTAAGCTTTTCGTAAAGGGGTATATGCCCTTTCAACCTGACCAATACCCTAGTAAATTTTAACGAGGACCTATTTATATTAAGTTCCTATTAACTTTATATTATCTTAAAACTTTATTATAATAAAGTTAGTATCGGTATTGTAAATTAGTATATTTGATAAGCTAAGGTACGTATTGATCCACAAAATATGTATTGACTTTTATATTTCCTTTACGGTAATAGTTTTAAGGAACTTAACGCCATAAAAAGCTGTGGTGGAGTTTACAACGTATAATACTAGCTTATCGTCCAGGTAAAATACGTTTATGAAAACTTTCGAATTAAAATTTTAATTTTTCTTTAATGTAAAATTAAACCTTAAAAAGGCTTGTAAATATGTTTAATAGTAATGGTAAAGACGTTTAACTGCCTTTTAAGCTAACAAATCCACATTTTCGTAGCTAGTTGCCTTTAAAACCTTATAAAGTCTATTAGTTACTTGGTGGTAAAATCTATGATATAATTGATAGAGTTCCGCCTCCGTCAAATTTAATACCACTATCTTTAGTCTTTAAAGATGAAACTAAAAATACCTTTATTTAAATCCAAGTAAAAATCTTTTACCGCCTTTAACTTATATTAATTCGTCAATTTAAATATTTACGTTAACGTTGAGATCTTTTATGTCTTTTAGGTAAAAGAGGAATAGGGTAAATGATTCCAGGATATAGAAAATAATAAGGCCAATAACAGTCTTTACCGTTGTCGATCCTAGTAAAGATAGTTTTTTTCTAGAGCCAAAACCAACCTTAGCCTTACCAGCATCCATATAGTTAAGTTTTGTAACAATATTAATATCCCTTCATAACGCGATATATTACGAATATCCTCCTATTAAATACCGAGCCGCTCCCGTATCCAGCAAAATCCCTCAAAAAACTTACTTCGCATAACGGTTTTGAATAGTAAAAAGGTATGTAAGGCCTGAGTCTTTATCATTATGTCGGCGATAGGGGTTTTTACTTGTAAGACGATATAAAAAGGCGTAGTCGTCTAATTATTACGTTGTTTCTGGGACAATGCCAGTACCAGAACCTTTGCACCAGCCGATAGCCTTTGGCTTGTTTTCTTCCTCTTGGTTTTTAATTCCCTTAAATTATATTATTTATTTTTCTTTACTTTTGACGGCAATGTAGCGTGTTAACTAACAGCTTTATTTACTATAAATCCAACTTTTCAGTATTTGGTATAAACTTGGTTATACGGCTTAAATATCTTAAAGATAAAGAATATCCTCCTCTATAAGTAAAGGTCCAAACTTTTTGTTAATTGTATTAATCGGGCTTTACGTGACTTCGATTAATATAATACGAATAGGGAGGGTTTTCTTTCTCGTTATTAAATTGCGGAGCTTAAAGGTATATACCAGTCCAACCGGGAACTCGAGTAATTACGGTTGCTAACGAGAAACGTAATTGGCTGAAAACCTTTCGTAGGTGGCATTAGGGCATTAAAGGGCGTATTTAAATTCTTTATAAACCGTAATTGCTTGTCAGACCTATTAGAGTAAAGTTCTTTCATCAGTTCCCATATTTTCTATTGCTTATTAGCAAAGTATTAGCCTATTAAGCATTTAATTAAGGAGGTTTATCTTGCTTTTCGACTTTTTCTTGTAATTAAACATATATGATCACTTAATAATATTCCAGTTGATGTGATACTAAATAAGGTTTACATCATATTGGAAATAGTCTTTTAAGTTATTATAAATTTCTTGGAATAAGAAACAATTTGTTAGGTACTGAAGGTAGTAATCCTCAGCTTAGCTGGTAAGGATACTGGGAAATAACGAGTGGAAACTTGGCAATTTAACTTTTATTTGGTGGTAAATATTAAAAAATAGGTGTAACTTAATATTGAGGAGGTTATACGGCTTATCATTATACTTTTTCTTTCCTCCCTATATCTTAACAAACGTTTCAATTGCTATATAATCCGTATCTATTTTGGGAATGCGTCGAGGAGGAAGGGTAATGTACTGGTCGTAAAGACCTTTTATACTTTTTAGCTAGGGGAAAGAATAAAGTTGTTAGTACTAGTAAGCCAAATAATAACCTTTAGCTAAGTTTAGGGGAGAAAAGCCAGTGGTTGTGCCTATAATAGGTTCGCGTGTGAGGTCGGTCCTTTTTTAATTTCACTGTTAGAATTGGACATGTTAAGGGGCTTGAGGGATGTAGGTTTAAGGATTTCAATCACGGGAAACTTAACGGTAATCCTCTTGGTGCTAAGGGGTTCTTCAGGGTTTCTACTTAATTGACTGGTAGATCTAAGGGCTTACAAGGTATAGGTTAATCGATTCTTTACGTTTAGCAGGTTCTTACCAATATTTATATAGACGTTAAAGGTTGCTGTTACTAGTAATTACTTTCCCCTTATCTTTTTAGTATTAATTATAAGTTTTTATCCAAAGCGCATTCATAAATTACGTCGGCAAGGTTGTTATCTTTGCCGACTTTTAAGAGTAGTAAAATCCCTCGTTTATATAGGTTAGTCCTTATCTTTAGCTTCACTAACTTCTCGGTTTTTTTTTATATGATAAGGGTCTAATCCCTGAAAAACTCTACGTAATTATAAAAGGCTTTAACGTTTCTATTTCAATTGTTGTAGTCGACTTAAAAGATAAATTTTCCGATGTAATTGGTAAGGTACTCGAGGATAAAGTCTTTAGTAGTATCGGTAAACCAAAGTTTTTCGTCGTAATATTTTTTGAAAATGCCGCCAAATGCCCTAATTGTCTCTTTCCTGATAGGGTTAGCGATACCCTCAATTCCAAAATATTTTAAAGCTATCATGACGTTTTGCCTGGTATAAGGCTTGGTGGTTAACTTAGAGATTTAGGGGTGTAGAGACGCGTATGAACTTGACGATACAATATGAATTCTCGCGACGTGTTTTTTTTTTTCTTTTTTTTTTTTTTTCTTTTGGCGAACTTGACGATTAAGGTGATGTAAAAAGTGAAAAAAGTAAAGTAAAGGTAAAGGTTTGATGTAAAGGGTAAGGTCGAAGGTCGTTATAAGTGATAAAGAGCAAAGGTTATTCATTATTTGGCCGTAGGACTTAGTCATTTTCCTGTAGTAGTAGCACACGTAATAGTATTGAGTTAGCCATTTGCCAACTTGCCGAACTTTGAAACTTTTGACAGTTAATCTTAACTTCTTTAAAAAGGATTAATGAAGATTTCTTAGTATTATCGATAGTGATACCGTTGTTACCTCTAAACTGCTTTGAAAACCGATGTAGCCTAAAGGTTTTCTCTACTTACTACCGTGAAAACCAACGTAACAGTAGAGGCCCTTTGTAAGAATCTTCCCTTTACCTTGCGCAATTCCAAAGCGTAACAGGAAGGTAGTTTATTCTTCTACTTAGTCAATCAGTACTTAATCTAATAGGTACTGATAAGTGTTGGTAGGCCTTTATCGTTGCAACATAGTCGATTCAAATTACTGTAGTCGAAGTAACTGGTGCTGCGTTGATATTGTTGATTAAGAGATAAGTTTTAAGTTTGGTAGACTGCTAGCCGGTCTGCACATTAATTTGTATGGCCAAACGCTTTGACTTATACCCCACTTTAAAGTGGTCATCTACTGCACTATATCCGCAGTTCAATCTCACAAACTGCAGTTAATTTTCAGTCAGTACAATCAACTTTACTGCAAGTAAAGTTAACTTGACTGTACTAGATTCACCATACTTTCCAACAGTTATATCATTAATATAAATAAAATTTATATGTGGTAACATTAAAAATACTGGCTTCTACGCTGTTCGATAATTTAAAATATAATTTCTAAAGTTTTTTTGTGGGATAAGAAGAAGAGCCTGCTATTATATTTGGTTAAATTATATCTTAATCCGAAAACTTTGAAAGTCGCAGTATTTAAAAAACTTGAAAACAGCTTTGAAGTTGGATGTATATAACACACCCATTTAATTAATACCTATCGTTCCAAGGGGTCACTAAACCGGTGGCTATTAACCTAAAATTTATTTCGGGTTTGTAAAATATTTTTAACGCGATACTTCGCTTCCGTTTTGCCTTTGTTATTTATAATATCAATAGATAGTAAGTGAAAGTAGCGGGCTCGCTAATTCGAAAACGGGTCTAAAATAACTCAGATAAAGTAATTTACACGAAATAGGGGATATTTTCTTTCCAAAATGTTGAATATAATAATGTAGAAATCCATAATAAATATAATACGATATTTATCATAAAGTTTATACTGTTTTTTAGCAATTTATTTAAATCATTTTTTTAAAAAATGTTAAACATTATTATTTACCTGGCATTGTTCAAAAACGGAATATTATTTATTAGCGTATTTTTATACGTTATCTTGTAACCATTCTTACGGTTTGTACGAATTTCGTAATATTACGAATATGTTAAACCAAATCTTGAATTTTATACGTGGTTATGTAACTGGAATAATTAAGTATTAAATAGGTTGTATAAAGTTGATGTAACAGCAATAGGTTATGAAAAAACGGGTTAATACTAATAATAATTATATTTTCATTATTCAATATTAATTAGCAACCGAGTAATCAATAGTTTTAAACAACTTGAGTATAAACAATAAAAAAGTAGGTATACTCGGATTTTGTTGATTGACGTATTTAGTAATTTTGTTGGTTTTAGGTTAAAATACGGTATTTAGGCATTTTTAACCCCATTGGTTTAACTTAAACCTCAATTATTAATAATCATATGAGGAAATCTATAAAATCGCTAACAGCAGTTTAGAAACCGTTTTATTCAGATTTCGATGTTTATTATAGTTATTACCTCAGGGATAATAGCTTTGTTTAAAGGATTCGTAATTATTATCAGGCAATATAAGTCGCGAATATATTATCAAGAGAAGTCCATTATAATGTTGATTAGAAATTCGTTTTGAATCTATTTAAGAATTGGTAAAGATTTAAAAAGCTATTTTCGATAATGTTTTTCATATTGTATACGTTTACCAATATTGTAATTCCAGTAAAAAAGCCGGATTATACAGTGTAATTAAATTTAAAAGTACGTTTTTAAAAGAATAATAATAGTAGTATTATGATTTAGGTAGATACTGAAAAGTGAATCATGGGTAACTTGTATTAACGCGATAATAAACGGTTTGTAAACAAGTATTTAATTACGGTTACGAAACCGTAAAATGTTGTCATCGTCTATTAAATATTTAGAAATAGAAACCTTAAATATTTGGTTATCATTAATACGAATATCGACAGGAAAACTCCAGTTATCTATATGTATTATAAAAATTAGGCGGGGGTAAATAATATTTCGGTTAATAATAACATCCTAGTTATTTTAAAGGTTGATATTGGTAAAATGTTTGTAACCTTTAGAAATGGATTCGCTAACTACGATGAATCGGGAGATATACACGCGTTAAATTTATTTAAAAATAACCTATTTAAGGCGCAAAAACTAAAGTATCCAGCTTAAAAGGCGTGGATCGGAAAAATCTGTAGGAATATTTCAATTTTATCGAAATATTATACTAGGTTATACATAGTCGGCCCTTTTATTAAAAATGAAATTAAAACGAAATTAGAAAAGGCGTTAGAATTAATAAAGTTGGTGTTTGTAAAGTTATTATATAGTAATAAAATATTTCAAGTTTTTATGGTTAATACAAATTAGAAACGAGCGAGCCGTGCCCCAGAGCTCCGCATTCCACGTTTTCAAATAGTTTATAATCATTATAAATTCATTATCATCATTTGAGTAATTATATTTGGTAAATTATAAACTGTTAAAATATTATACTATTGGGTATATGTTACTGTAATTTTTGCGTTAAAGAAGATATCCCCTTAAAGCCTAATAAAATTAATTGAGTTTTTATGGATATTATTATATATCCCTATAGTTAGTATATGTAAGTTAAGTAGCAGTGCACTACAATATAAGGTGCACTTCTGTAGAGTACATGGTAACGTATCACTCTACAGAGTGCATTCATGGCACGACCCAGAAGGGAGATAAGCAGAGTATATAGCAGAGTGATACTGCTCGGATGAGAGGTTTATAATTTCTTATCCGTGGAGTTTACTCTATAAATTCTCTTTCTCCATTCTTTATCTATCATTACTTATTATAATACCAATCTTTATAATTTCTCTTTCGCTACGTTAACGTAATAAAGACCTTACCGACACTAATTAGTAGCCGATTAGGTTGACTACAGATATCTAAGTAAAGAAGAGACAAATTCAAGTCAAATACCTATAAAGAGATGTTGTAACGGTTCCAATTGTTTTTAATTTAATACTACGCTTTATAAAAACTATATGGAAATGTAAAACTATGCGGTAACGCTGTTGAAACCCGAAGCGTAGCAAAAATTTAAGATTCGGAGTGACTTTAAAAAGGACCACTTTAATACGATGTTATCAACCAGTTAGTGCTTCATTTACTAAAGGCTATATTACGTTATTCGTTAACTCGTTTTACTGTTTTGAATACACCTGTGCATTTTTTAAAAAGCATTCTATTGGGTATTAGGTTACGCAAGCCATAACTACTAAGTTTCGAAACCCTTTGTTGGAACCCATCCGACCCGAACAAAATATCCAAACCGCTTAAGAAACCTAAAAACGGTTAAAACGTAACGTTTAAACTGTTTACAAAACCTAAGAGAGGTTATAACATAATACAAAAACCGTTCGCAAATAACGAAAACAGCTACAATACAATATCCGAACCGCTTACTATATACAAACCGAGCCCTATATACCGGATTAATATACACCTCCCTATACCTATATTTTCCCCTCTCCTTTCCAATTTACCCTATTCGACTCCTTTCGTACGCCTTATACCGTTCATTCTGAGTTTAGAACTGGCAATTTTTAAGTTTTTTTAACGGCTCTATTAATATAACATTGGCAAGCGCTAATAGTAATAATTTAAAACATTCAAATAGCCTGTAATTACGCTGTATTTACATATTATTTAAACTTTATTTATATTAACAAGCGTTGAAAGCCTTTTTTTGATCGCTTTATTTACTTTATATACTTCGTATTTGCGAATTTATACGCATTTGATTTGTTTTGAACCAAATCACCCTAAACTTGAAACGTATACAAATCCTATTTATTACACAAAACCAATAATTTACAACGCTTTAACATCTCATATATACGTAAAAATCACTCTTTCTAACCGCTTTAACACCTTATATTTCAGTAACTATAATCCTATCAGTAACAAATCTGGTAAAGGCTAACGAATACATGAATTACCTATTTACCAACACGTTGTTTCAAAATAGTATTTTAAAGTATTCAGAATTTAAACTGTGGGATAATAAAATCAAGGTATTAGTAAAATATTTGGAACGTTTTACATCAAATACGTAGGTTATTAATATAATTTTAAATTACTGCAATGATAGTATTAAAGGACGCTACTTATTCGACGATTTCAAAGATGATTTTACGAACTGAACGCTGGATATATGGCGTATAATCGATAGTATGATCTTTAGGATATTACGAAAACCACTACAGGGTAGAGGTATTAATAGACCAATGGTAATAATAGCAGTATTGTAAAAGCTTTATTAGTAACGGCTCAAATTATATAAATGTAGAAATAAATAGATAATAAAGTAATAAAAGTGAAGTTTGTAAAGGGATACTAGCTAAAAAAGCGCCAATATCATTTATTTGAAATAATAGATCGGATGTTGGTAAGATCTCTACCTATTTCACGTGAATTAAAAAGAGTAGAAGAGTAATCCTAAGATTGGTATTGTTATATTAAAAGATAGATAGATAGATCCAGAAGAAGCATTCCAGACCGCTCCACGAATAATGCACTTTGCGTCTTATAAGAGTGTAGCCTAAAACGTGATACGTTATTATACAATTTGCAGGAGTGCATCTTGTAATACAGTACACTATCACTTAACCTATGTATATTAGCTATAAGGGTATATAGTAATATTTACACAGGTAATATTTTCTTTTTTATTTATATACTTATAACCCAATAGCGATAATATAGTTGAAACAAGTCTGTATATGTAGCCTTATAATAATAATATAATTGTGGTACAAATTTTAAAGGTTCAAATTAGTAATTTCTATAGTAATAGTATGGTTGCAGTACCGATTGAAAAGGTTCGAATTAGTAGTTCCTGGCTGCGGTGGTATATAAAGATTCGAATTAGTAATTCCTAACCGTGGTAATAATTATAATAAGGACCTGGTTAATGTAGTTAATCGGTAACAATATAATTATTAATAACGTAAATGTTATGAAGGTAATTACGCAGGGGTAATTAAGCTGTCACATGTTTTAGTTTAATATAAAAAATGTATTGTTATCGGTTTAGGCAAGCCTTTTTCTCCTCCTTTAAAGGTGTATACTCACCATTGATACAAATCCCTAACCCAATTTGATTTAACCTAAATTTTAATTAACCAATTAAAATCGCTTTAATAGGTAGATTACTTAATTAATACCTCTATATTAACCTTACCTTTAAATGAATGTCGTGTAAATATAGGTCCGCCAGGCGCCGTTTAATGCGTAAACGCCACCGCATCTCTGTCACCGCCGCTATAGCCGCTATTACCACTACCGCTAGCAACCCGCCCTTATTGAACGTAATCTAATCCATAACAGCCTTCTCTTAAGCTCTTTTAAGCCTTGTAACCGCAGCCTCCTTAACCTTCGCCGCTGCCGCCTTAATCCCTACCGCCGTCGCGTCACTGGCTTCGCTAACCTTTGCCTGCAACATTTCCCACACGGCCTCCTTATCCCCCGCCGCCGCCATTACCTCGTTTTCTGCTATCGCTGCCACCCCTTTTCCCGCCGCCACTGCTACCCCCATTTTCGTCGCTGTCACTACCCCAAATTTCTCCTCTCCCTCTTCCCCTTTCTTTTAAGCTCCTAAGGGAAGGAAAGGGGGGCTTCTAAAGCTATAAACCTTACCCTTTCCCTACGAATAAAAACCCACTTACCTGCGGAAGCCTTTTGGCGTTGTAAGTATAACTTTATAATTTTATTTCGCGGTTTGTATTCCCTAAATCCACTCGATTATATACTTTTAATATTTCTATAAATAAGAAATACGAGGAGGATCTACTCCGTCGCCCAAAGTTTCATATAGTTAAGGTACGTTGCGAGGACTTTTTAACGCTTAAAGCGTTAAAACAGTGTACCCAGGTTCGTAATCCCGTGCCATTAATAGATACGTTTTATGTGCCGTATATTGCGTCGGTAACCGCAGGTAAATTTATTGGCAATTATTATGAAAGCAAAGGTCGTTCGGCTCATTATTACCGTTACGAATGGACTAATAGTGGATAAGCCCCCGTTTTATTAGTTTTAGGCTCGTAAGTCGAAGCTGTATTGCGCATCCACCGGCTTTATAATAAATTTTAACTGATTTTTCACAATGTTCTTTTATTAAAAAAAGTAATATTCAGGGCGTTTTGAAAGACAATCGCAGTCGTGAATAACTAAAACAGGCTGATGATAATTTGTATTAGGCGTTAACCGACGGATTAAAAAGTTGGCAGCCGTCATTATTACCTGAAAACGGAGCCTATATATATACTTCATAAACAAGTTTAACGATATTATCGCGCGTAACCATAAAAAGGTTAAAGACTTACTTACGCCTTTACCTAAAGCTATACAACCTGAAGCGTA
This sequence comes from Anisogramma anomala, assembly GCA_038502455.1. Taxonomy (NCBI): domain Eukaryota; kingdom Fungi; phylum Ascomycota; class Sordariomycetes; order Diaporthales; family Gnomoniaceae; genus Anisogramma; species Anisogramma anomala. Next base: position 594,593 of record JASMMZ010000017.1, on the reverse strand, counting down.
AGGTTATATCCTCGTTGACGCCGATAAAGTCGATAGCTGTAATAGCGATAGCGTTAATATAAAGAGGTAGGGCGGTGGGAAAGATGGTAGGAACGCGACGGCATCACTATTTCTCTCTCTTTTCAGTAGTAAGTAATTGCCCTTTATGGCCGAGCCAGAACACCCGATCATATTAATATTATTACTTTTCTTAAAAAAATCGTTTATGAGTGATAAATATAACGTAAAGTATATAAAATAAAAAGAGGAAAAATGTTAAAAGCGAAGAAATATCGTGGGTTAAAATAGAGAGGGGTAAATAGTGAAATACCGAATAGGGCTAAAGTACGTAGGGTAAAATATAATATTATATTAGGGGTGGCGTGAAATGGTAGATTTAAATAAAGGTAAATTCGTAAAACCGGCGTAAATAAAAATTTATACTATGGTATAAACACGTGAGTGATGCGAGTATTATAATTCGGACTCCATAAAAATGAAAAATAAAATATAAACGTAAGCCAATATATACTATCCTCATTTGGGTCGTAAAATCTTTCTAGTTATACTAATTAATAACGTATTTATAAAAAAAACGTTTTTAACGTTTGGTTCAAGGCAAATTTAATTATTATATTTATTAAGTTGTATTTTTATCGATTTACCTTATTTTCTCGATGTTCCGACGTTTATATAACTTATACAAAGTTATAATATCGATTATTGAACGTTTTTTTTCTTATAATACCCAATTTAACTTAATCATAATAAAGCGAAAAGGAATTAGTATATATAACGAGAGGAATATGGCGTAAACTAAGGTTGGAAATAATTATCCGGATCATTATGGGTATAATAATACCCAAATCGAAATTTTCAACTACATTTTAGATTTCTGAAGTCAAAAAGATTTAGATAACCCGTTTATATTTGGTAAAGCTTTAAAAAATAATGTTTTTACAAAGAGTAACGTTATTTCGGGCCGGCGTTTCGTTGTCGAGAACCAAGATAAAGCCTATTAGTAAATTATAATCTTCATTATTAGCGAAAAAGCCGTGAGTAAAAACGAATAACTTTAAGGTACGTATATTTAGCGGTAAAAATTATGAACCACGTTTTAAATTATGTTTTTTTCATAAAAAGCGTTTGTTAATCGTTTAATATATATAGTTTAACGAGGTAGTTCAATACTATACAGCGACGAAAAGATTAAATACCGCTTTTAATTAAGTTATTAACGTAATTCAAACGCTATGTACGCGTTTACATTTATATTCTTCGGCCTATTCTACCTTATTTGAAACGATGAAGGTAACTTTATCTAATTATCTCTTTTACATAAGTTTTGAAACATTGTTCTGAAAAGTAATAGTAACATTAATAAAGTTAATTATATGGTATTTCGTTCGGTACGTTTTGGATTTCGCCTTTAAGTCGGCCTTCAAAAGTTTCCTTTCTTTAAATTCGGAAAAGAACGCGTTACATAATATTAATATATCGTCTGCCTATATACCTGTTAATACAAAGCCCTCCGAATGAGTTACTGATACTAATATATAAAGGTAGAAATTTAAGTTAATTATCCCGAGCCGTCTTTTATAATACCTTCAATAAATATAATATTAGTGAATGATAATTTTAGCTAAGTCACCAAATGGTTTTATAATACGTAAGATTATTTTCGGTGAATGGTACTTTTGAAAATTTATAGGTATATCAGCGTAAATACGTCGTTTAAAGCACTCCTTAAATTAGGTATATAGCTACGTTATGTTATAGAATTCTATATATAGGTTATTTGGTGTATTAAGAGAGGTTATAAACCTAAAAATCATGTGATAGCTAATTTGTTGTGAGGTAAACGATTAGGTTATAATATATTTTTTACTATAGTCGATATAACTTTTAACAATTAGGCAAGTTTTTTCGTAAAGTTTTCCGGTTTAATTCTCAACTTCGTAAACGAAACGAGTGGAAAAAGTTTTGTAAACGCCGTAAATCGTTAATTGAAATCGTTTAAAGTAAAATACAGCTCTATCGATTGAAGTAAAACTTTCTATTAAGGTAGATTATTTCAACGGACTACCTAAGGTAGTAATAATACTGTTGTAACGAAGTTTTAAGTGTAGTTCGCGGTTTGATATTTCTTTTTAAATGATAAAAAAACTTACGGCAAAGGCTTCTGGGCGCTTTTTAGTTTTCAAGCTAAAGGGGCAGCCATGGCGACAAGGTATTGGTAAAATTAATGTAAACGAGCTGTTTTTGTCTGGTGAAATCGGGACAAATACGTAATTTGGGGGGTAGACTAAAATTGAAAAAAAAAAAAAAAAAAAAAAAAAAAAAAAAAAAAAAACACGTCGTTTTAAAGGGTATCTCGTGAACGATTTTATTTAGATTACGGTTTTAGGTTGCTCCTTTTCATCTTTCTTTTAAACTTTCGTATTATTATCTGAAAAAACGAATTCATATCGTTTGACAAATTAAAAAGTATATTATGGCTTTAAACCCTGTTAATCTTCTACAGGCTAATTTATCCGTCCTTATTTTTCCAAATCAAGACCTTAAATTATAATGGTAGGTCCAAAACGCTAGTTTCGCGTAAGACATTCCTTATACCTAGTGTTTTGGATATATTGTTCTTAGCTCGTAAAAACGTAATACTACTATAGTTTTTTCCATAGTATTTGCCCTTTACACCGTAGTTCGTACTAGTGTAAAGTTTATATAAATCCTTAGGTAAATAACAAAAAAAAAAACGTATGGATGAGCCTATTCGAGCTAAAAATATTATTAATAGAGTTAACCGCTATCAATAGAACTAATCACTTAAACCTAGTACCCTTTGGCTTTTTAAATAATATTATATATACTTTTTTCAAACGGCCAATAATACCGTTTACATCTACTAATAACTTATAATGTTTTTACTAATATTTATTTGTATTTATTATCGGTACTTTTAACCTTGGTACGCTATTTCATAAAATTAAAAGCCGTATTAACGTCGTAGGTAATTCAGTTAGAGAATATTAAATGAAAGTTTAACTAATAGTTTACTAAAGCGTCTTTAAAATTTATAGCAAAATAGTTTTATGTAAACTTGGCGACTTAAAATAATATTATTACCTGAATAACGTAAAGAATCGGTTAATCATCCTAATATATAATATTAACAATTACCTCGTAGTTAAAATCAATATTATTTTAAAGGCGAAACCTAAATCGTTCTAAGACCTATAAATGTAACTAATACTTATAGAAAAACCTTTTAATAGATTGAAGAGCGTTTTCCTCTATATTTGTATAGCTTACGGCATAAAATAGTCGTAAAATACGTTTTGTAACCAGATATCCAAATCGTTGGTATAAAATCCGTAATTCTGGTTATATTAAATAAGTAGCCTTGATCGTACGTATTTCAAGAAGGAACCATAAATAGTCGAATTTAAACCGGAGTGATACGGATATGTTATCTGAGGCGCATAGAAACCAATTAATCGTATTTCAAACGTTAATTGAAAATTTATTTATATTAGCTAATGAAATCAGGAATAATATTTTAAAGTTTATCATGTGAAACCTAACTGGTTCGAATTGCGTATTTATAATGACCGTCACAAATGATAATGCTTTACCTTTATTAAATAAAATCTTTCGGTGTTTTCCTATTCGATTTAACTAAAACTTTATAAACTTCGCTATAAATACGTCGAATTATCTTTTTCCGGTTGTTAAGATTTTATTAATACCAGTATTAGGTATAATTCCTTAAAAACAGCTACTGTATTTATCTAAAAGTATAAATTGTAAAGTTTCATGAACTTTAAATACTTCGTTTACATAATATAAGCCTAAGATATGTAGAAAAAAGATATATTATAGGCGCGTAAAAATACGTTATGTAGATCCGTCTTTTTAGGCTATTAAATAAGTATTACTACCTTTGAAGTCTTCTTTCCTGTATATGTATTCATAAATGTAGTCGTTAAGTTTTTTATTTATAATTTTGTATTCGGTTACCTTTATTATTAAATTAGTTTTTTCCGGCCCTTACATATAAAATCCGCCTAAAACTATCGTTTTATCCAAATTCATTCGTAAGCTAAATAATTAATAAACTAATAGCCTATTTTACTATATATAGTACAACACTTTTATAAACCTATAGAGTCTCGTATACCTTTTCTCAAATATTGTTATAGCCGCGATACGTTTCGCTCATTTCTAAATAATTGTCCTTACCCTTTATTTCTAGGGTTTCCTCCTTAGTACTTCTACTTTAGCCGTTCGTTTTACTTTAGGTATACTTTTAGTCTTCGATTTAAAACGTGGTAAATAGTTTTGGCGAGGTTTACTTTAGTAATTTAGCTTTTGCCTTTGGTCTTATCGGCTATACATTCTAATTCAAGGTTGGCTTATCGGCGTATAAAGGTTTTAAACGATATCTTAAAACTTGCATAAAAGGTTTTAAAGTTCTTTTTAAACTTAAAAAAGGATAAAGTCGAAATTCGGGGTTTTACGATATATTTTTATCATTACTTATATAAATAGCTTTTCACCTTTATATTATAGTTGAAAGGCTACCTGATACTTTCTAAAAGTAGCTAATAAGGCGGTGAAAACCTTAGATAGGTTTTTATCAGCTTTTTTTACTGGATTTTTACAGATTCCCAAGTTATAATAATCCAATATTTATTATAAAGTTCGTAATTAATTTCTAGATGGAAGTAAAATTTCAAACGATTAGAAAATTTTATAAATTTATTTACCTACGTAAGGTAATATATATACCATTTGTTGGTTTACCTGAATAATATATCCGGTAAAATAATATAAAATTAAAACGGTTCGATATCCAGTTTTTCTATATATTAAATATAACATATATCTTATTATCGCATACGTCGTATATTTCTCCGCTGTAATTATAGTCCATATTCCAAATCTTAGCAAATTTGGTAAGCGTTATAGAATTATTTTTATTAGTAGAAAAGCGATACAATTAAAGGTTACAGTAAGGGTTATCATTAACGGATATAGATTTGTATAATATTTATTATCTTTTTACATCGCTCGTCATTTTTTCAAGTGGGTTATTCTTAGAATCTTAGTTGTTTTCATTATAACCGAATGGGGTCTTAATCGTATTTAGAAATTAATTTAATATTTAGTTTTACTTTATAATATATACCGGTATAAGGGTGTATTATACTTGTATAGTAAATGAGGATTATGACCGTTTTTATTTTTCTTTAAGATTTGTATTCCTAAATTAGGGTACGGGTATAATATTAGATCGTTCCACGACTTATATTCATCGTTTCGTCCGTATAATTTGACTACCTATTTTTTATATTCCGTTAGGTTATATCCTTTTACAAATCCCGTTTGATATATATTTTCATCCTCTTCATTTAGAAAGTTTATAAGCTATGTTAGTTTAAAAAGGGGTTTTGTAAGGCGATTATTTCGATCCCATAAGGTATTAATACCTTAACTTCGAAATTAAATTCGTAAGGCTTTAATAATAAAAGGATTTACTATTTATCATATATATAAAGTTCAATTCAAAAATAGTTTATAAGAATTATCTTATATATTAGATCTTTAAGTTTTCTCTACCCAATAACGAAAATTCATGGTTAAAATATACGTGTTTACCGTATATAGGTTTAGTTCCTCAATTGGTATATCGATAGTGTTATCCTAAAGACTCAAGTCGATTTCATATATTATAGCCTTCCTGATTCCTATATATTCGACGAAAAGGTTAAAGTAAAGATTAACATTCTCTAGTGTTATTAGTATTAGGGTTATAATTGTAAGTGGTTTAGGGAGATTGGGAATAGTTATTACTATGTGTATTTAGTATATTAAAACGACGTAAATTGGTGGTTAAGCATCGTAATTGGATTTAGGTACGTTTAAATTTCAAAGTTTATAGTAGTTTGCTTTGCGAACGGTAAATACATTGTAAATAAGAAAAATTAAACAATCTGAATAAAATTACTAACGTTTTTTAGTATAAATAAATTTTAAACAATATGGAATTAAAACGTAAGTACAAACTAGTTCAATGTTTTAAATAAGTTTCATTAGAATTTAGTAACGTTATACTAACCAAACGTCTAGAAAAATCTAAATGTCTCAAGGAATAAATTTAAAATATATAAAGCGAACGTAAACAGGCGAATAAAGTAAAGAAAATGTGGATATAAGGAGGTGTATTATATAGTCCAGTATATGGGTTTTGGTTTGTATTTGGTAAACAGTCTGGATTATCGTATCGTATCCATTTTAATTAAAGCGAACGGTTTAATTATTCTATTTGTACCCGCTTTTAGTTTCGTAAGCGGTTTGGATATTATATTCATAACCTTTTCTGTATTTCGTAAGCAGTCTTATTATCGAGTTTAGATTGGACAGGTTGTAACAAAGGGTTCCAAAACTTAGTGGTTTTGGCTTACGTAGCCTGGTACATAATAAAACGCTTTTTAAAAAGTTCCCGAATATGTAAAAACGCCAAACAAAGGTAAATAGTGGTGTAACAAGGCTTTTAATAAATAAAACTCTAAATAAAGGCTAATAATATCGTATTGAACTTGTATTTTTTAAAATTACTTAATATTTACAATTTTTATATATATTCTATGTAATTTCTGTGAAAAACGTAGTATTAAAGTACAAATAGTTGGCACCTTTATAGTATTCCGTTATAGGTATTTAACTTGTATTTATCTCTTTTTTTCAAAGCTGTTTATAATCGACCGAATTGGTTATTAATTAGTTTTCATAAGGTTTCTGCGTATTTCAAATAAAACAAAGTAAAAAGTAATTATAATATTCGTATTTACATAGTGATAAATGGATAAATAGATCTAAAAGAAGTATTTCAAAGAGTGTATGCTACAGATAGGAGGTTATAAATCTCTTATTCGAGCAGTGGCACTTTTGCTGTGCGTTCTGAAATACCCATTCCAAACCGTTCCACGCATGATGTACTTTGCGTTTTGCAAGTGTGCAGCCTATAGCGTGACACGTTATCGTGCACTCTGCAGGAGTGCACCTTGCAATACAGTGCACTGCCACTTAACTTATTTATACTAGCTATAAGGGTATATAGTAATATTCATATCGGGAAAGCAAAAAGCTACCAAAAATAGAAAAAAAGCGTTAAATAAGACTAAAAACCCGCCATGAAGTGGAAACGAAGTTGGAGAAATCGACGGAAAATAAAACCATGTTGTAAAAATTATTCATAATATAGGTTAGATATAAACCCTCCTTAAAACACAGTTTTAAATATATATTAAAATAAGATTACATCTCGAATATCGTTAATAACCAGCTTAATTAAGATAAGAAAGTCTAGAATAAAGAAGAAGCCCCGTTTTAAACAATAAGTGACGTAAAACGTTAATAAGTACCTTAAGGACCAATTACCGCTAATTAAGACCTTTATTGTAACTTGATGCCGTATTGTGTCCCCATTAATAAAATCGATTTAATAAAACTCACCAATATTACCAAGTTTTTGAATAAGGACGAGAATTACAACGTAAAGTTATACGACGTGTTAAACAATAAAATACATGTAATATCAAATGCGCATAAAAATTTATATATTAAACTATTATAGTTTTACGTTATCTTACCAGGTATATTGTAAGGGTTAGCCAAAAAGTGGTATATATACCATCTAACGTAGGTAGAAATATTTACGAAGTGTTACACCCGCCCAAAATCAAACTTCGATATAAAAATCAACTACAAACTTTACTATAAGAATTAAATTAATAAAAACTTGAAGTTCGTAAAATATCAACGTGAAAACGATGATTAAAACCTATGAAAATGTTTACTACCTTATTAGAGAAATTCCTAAAATGTTAAACAGATTTTAAACTGGAATATAAGAGTAATAAACTGTTTATTTAAATAGTAATAAAAGTATATTGCAGAAACCTAGATCTCGACCATATATTATTTAAGCCCGAAAAGAACTTAAAGGTTTCTTTTATAATAGTTTGAAAACATTGCTCGAAATATTTATACGCCAACAGGAGAATCTTGCATCAATATTTGTAATCTATACGATTGAAAGCAAAGGTTAAACTACTAAGGTAGACCTAGCTGAAACAGATTACCATGTTTTAAACCTAAAATTTAAAGTATATTTAAGGGAAAAAAGTAACCTAAATTTGAATTTTTGAAAAATGAGTATCGTTAAAAATATCTTAGGAAAAAGAGGTTAAAACGTTTATCACTGAAAATAATTATATGATTAACGACAAAATGTATCGCAACCGTAACAATATTGAAAGAAAAGTAAGGGAAATTTTACAGGTTTACCAAAGCACCATATTGTATACAGCAAAATCAGCTGGTGATTCATTAACTATTTAATATACCAGAAAATTCGGATTGAACGATAGTTTTAGGCGGATTACCCACTTAAGGTCCAGTTGAAAGCCAATTTCACAATATATACAACCAATTGAAAGCCTAAAAGATAATCTTACCGCCTATTTTTACGAATATACCTTAAGAGATAAAAAAAATTAAAGGTAATAATACCTACCTAATAGTCTAAGATAACGAAACCACTTAACGTATTTTCATAGGTTCATAGGAAGCCTTCTTTTTACATAGTATAGGCTAGGATTACGAAAATAGCGTGTTGAACGTCTATATAACGTTGTAATTTATATTTTCGGATAAGTACGATAACATATTTTAGGATAATATACCTCATACTCGCGCGGCCGAAATATTAACGGCTGGAAAAAGACAATTAGACGCGTCCGCAGCGAAATTTCCGAAGTTTTAACTCGACTGAAGAAAAGAATATCGAAAAATTTAATTCGGAAAGGGAAAAGCATTGTTTCTTAGGACGGTCATTGTGAATATATGATTCGGACTAGTCAAGTTTTACGTAATAAACTTTAAAAAATTATTTCTACTTTTGTTAACTAATATAAATAAGTTTGGAATCGACATCTGAAATACGACTAACTAACTTATCCACGCCTCGAGTAGTGTATTTATACCGCTACAACTTAAAATCGGCTATTTATAATTTTCCCCCAAAGTACGTACAATTAAAGTTATTTACTCAATGTAATTAGAATTGCGAATATTATATCTCTAATTCGTATACCAAGTTATAAAACGACTTTTACGGCTACTCAATATTGTAGGTTATACGAATATAAAAAAGAGAGCGTTTAAAGTTATCGAAAAATCTTGCTATAAGTACCAATTATATTTACAGACCCTACAGTGGTTTAAGTTCCACTTTTAAAACGACGTAAACCTTAATTAGGAAATAATTATCGATATTATATATTTAAAAATCCAATCGATACAATATGTCATTGACACGACAACGTTTTTTCAAACCGCTATGTTTATACAAAAAAAGTTCATTATAGATTATTAACACGCTTTGGTTAACTGTTAGTTTAAAGTCTATTTAGGACCTCCAAATTAAATTACTTATGATACCAGTATAGCCTTCGACTTTATTAAATAGTGTACAAAAGCTAGGATCACTGGTAACAACTATAAACAGATACCTGTAAAAGCACTATAAGGTATTAAAAATTGCGAAAGGTATAATAAACCGCTTGAATGGGTGTATATTATATTACCTTAAAAATTAAAAAAATTAAAATTTCAAGGAATTTATCTTATAAATAGTGGTCAACGTCGTTAATAACATTTCCAACCCAAAAAGGATAATTTTTACACTCCTTATCTTTAGTATTTATCCAAGAATTTACATAAACTTTACCTCATCGCCAACCATTTTATGAAAGGCAAATAATGTGGCAAAAACTATAGTAACATTACGTTATTTACAGGCTAAAAACGATATTTTAAAAGCGCTGGCTCCAAGTAACAGCCTATGTTAAACTGAGGTCTTAAAACTATTATCACAGTTTAAGGTCCTAGCAGGGAAACCTAAAAACGAATAAACTATCCCTTAGAAAATTAACGAATTGAAAGGTTATAATGTGCTTATTAATTTTCCAAAAGATATAACTTCGTTTCGTTAAGCGATGATATAGGAGTGTGAAAGTATAAAAGTATAAAAACAGCGGTTTAAAACCGTAAAACCATACAAAAAAACTCGCTTGATTATAAAAGGGCATAATGACGACAGTAAAAAGGATATTATAACCCAATTACCTACATTATAATAGGCTAGCTACCGTTTAATTTTTATGTTCTCAATCTTTTTTCATATCTATTACAACTTATATATTAAATTTTTCGATATTATGTACATTTATATATTATTTAAGGAACGACTTGAATAACGTATTTATGCCGATATGCCAATGGATGAAAAAATGACCTACGCGAAACGATTTTACGTATTATAAAACCTCTGTATACCCTAACTAAAGCTGATATTAACTAATATATCAATTACTAAAGATATTATGAAAAACGGTCTAAAATAGCTAACTTAACTTTTAACCCATACATATTTGTTTTAATTGTCTGTGTTAATGGTTTTATACCAATGGGTATGTAAACGGACATTATATTAACGTTATGTAACGTGTCGGTTTCTGTATTTAAAAAGGGGAAACTTTTGAAAGCCGACTTAAAAGGAAACCCTAAGATGTACCTAACGAAAAACCATATAATTTACTTTAATAATATAACATTTACTTTTAGAAACGGCGTTTTAAATCTTACGTAAAAATGATAGTTCGATAAAGTTACTCTTATCGTTTGAAATAGTGTAAAACGGACGAACATATATAGGTGGTAGTGGGTACATAACTTTTAGGTTGACTTGATAATATAACCGAAAACGGCTTTCCACCTTTCAGCCGTCACGCAATACTAGACCTCCCCGTTAAACGATATATATAACGTGTTTAACAAATGATTTATATAATAAATATATAATTTAAATCGAGGTTTATAATTTATACCGCTTAATATCTATATTAAGAAGCTATTTATTTTTACTAATGGTTCCTTCATTAATAATAACGATTATAACTCGTACATAAGGTTTGTTTTAGTTTTCGAAAGCGAAATACTAGACCAAAACGGGTTTATATTTTATGAAAACATTATTTATTTAAAGTTAATTAAATATAAACTAGTTACAAGAAAGTATTATCCTTAAATATTAATGATATGGTTAAAGGCTTCAATTCACAAATTATTAAAAAGATAACGTCTCGAATAATAATTTCCAACCTTAGTTTAAAACCTATTCCTTTCTTTATATGTATTAATTCTTTTTCGTTTTACGAATATATGGTTTAATCAAATATTAAGAAAGAGAAACTCCGCATAATCGATATTATAAGTTTACGCGAGTTATATAAACGCCGGGAAATCGAGGAAACGAGGTAAATCGATGGAAAATCTAACCTAACGGATACGATGACTAATTATATTCCGAATAAAACATTAACAACGCTTATATAGATCAATGCTTCATTTATTAATATTAGTGAAAAGTTTTTACGACCCTAATAAAGTTAGAATTTTACTCCTTAATTTTTTCTTGTTTATTTTATTCCATTATATGATTATCGATATTTTACAATGGTTCGAAACCCGCCATCTACATTAATTTTACGAATTTTCCATAATTTGCATCTATTTTTTCGCACCTCTTTTTATATAGTATTATTTTTCATTTTATACACTTTAGTCTTATTAATGTTTCACTTTTTACATTCTATATTGATCACTAACACTTCGATTTTGATAAAAAAAAAAAACATTACCATATAAATTATTTTACTATAGCTGAATATACTGGTCCGACCGAAAGGGGCAGCTATTTACTGCTGAAAGGAAAAAGAAAGGACGATGTCGTTACGCTTTTACCATCCTCTCCGTCGCTCTCTCCCTTTGTATTAACGTTACCGCCATTACCGCTATCGATACCACTATCGGTGCCACCGAGGAGGTAGCTCTGCGCCTTAGGCCATATATTCTTAGGCAAAGGCGCACGATGGGTTTTCATCATTTCTACGGAAACGCGAAATAACTTCGTCGAATTCCATTACTTAGTACATATGTAAGTTTCGTTTTTCGACGGTAATAGCAGCTATTGACTCTTTAGTTCGCCGGTTAGCCAATATAACTAATAAACATTAGTTCGTTATGATTATTTACGAAAATGATCAATTTTAGGGGCGCTTTAAATAAATTATTTATAAAATTGGAGAAATTAGGTTTGCGATTAAAAATACAAGTTCAGATTTATTATAAAGCCTGTGGACGCGTAACACAGCTTCAGATTATGGCCTTAAAACCATCGAAATAAAAGCGTATCTATTACTAATTTTCTCATAATGGTAATAACAAGCCGAATAACCCCCGCTTTAATAGTAATTGCTAATAAACTTACCCGTAGTTGTAAACGCGATATACGGTACATAGGGTGTTTTTATTAATAACCTAAGGCTATGAATCCGGATACGTTGTTTTAACACCTTACGCATTAAAAAAGCCTCGCGACGTACCTTAAAGATACGCAATTAAAAGAGATAAAAAAGGTTCGTTTCGACCTCCTCATTTATAAAAACGTTAAAAGAAAACATACGAAGGGATTTAGTAAATACGAACTGTAACGTAATTTCGCCATATTACTCTTACGGCGTAAAAAAGTTTCTATAAATAAAGGGGGTTTTACCTACAGATAGAAGGTAAAATTTATAAACTTAGAAGCTTCCTGCTCCTCCCCTTGGAAATTGAGGAAAAGAGGGAAGGGAAAAAGGAAAGTAAAAGAGGTAGTAACTTAGGCGGTAGCGGCGGCAGACAGCGAAACAGGCGGCGATGCAGGGATCAATGATATAGTGCCAAAAGAAGGGGGACTATACGTAATAGTGGTGATAACGGTAACAGTGGAGACAGCGGCAGCAGCGGCAACACGCTTATGCTTACGCGCCAAGTGGCACCTAAGAGTCATATTTTTACGCGGCATTTATTTAAGGATGATGTTAGTATATGGAAACGAGTAAAACAACTTACCCATCGGAGCGATGTGAAATAACCAATTGAAATAGTGAATTGATTTGTATATACAAATTAACTGGTTAAAACTTATGTTAGATTTAGGTACGTGCCATTAAAGAGGGGAAAAAGGAGGTTTTACCTAAGCCGATAGCGATATATCTTTTTATACTAACCCAAAATACGTAACAGCGTAATCAACCCTACGTAATCACACCCCTATAACATCTACGTAAATATATTTACGTAATTATACCCTTATAAGGATTAACAAAAAATACTATTAGTTACTATGTTGCTACCGTTTAACTATATCAATTAAGCCCTTACTATAATTACCATCGCGGTTAAAAACTACTGATTCAAAACTTTTCAATTCGTACTGCAACTATATTGTCACTATAAAACTTCAGATACTACGGATATTATTATATATTACTATAGTTAGTATATGTGGGGATTACTCTAAAAGGCACATAGCAGTGCATCATATTGCAAGGTGCACTTCTGCAGAGGGCATGATAAAGTATTACGCTGCAGAATGCACTTTTACAAAGTGTATGCTCTGGGTAAGAACTTAAAAGCTCTCACCTAAAGTTTACATTCTCTGGACTCTTTTTCTTAATTAATTATATTTTACTACAATACCAATCATTCTAATTACTCTTCGTTTATATTCACCTAAATAAAATACCTTACTAACAGACACAAACTACATTACAACTATACTATGATTATTAAACTACGGATACAAATTATATTACAATTATAGTATTATTACAGAATTAAGAATAAGAATTGAATTACAATTACTCTATTACTACTAAATTAAGGATACGAATTACATCACAACTATATTATAACCACTGAACTATACATAAGGAGTGCATAAAGAAAGAAAGAAGAGATTACTTGTGTAAATATTATTATATATCCCTACAGTTAGTATACGTAGGTCAAGTGGTAATATACTATACTACAAAGTACACTCTTGCAAAGTGCACGATAACTTATCACGTTACAGAGTATATACATTACACGGCTGGAAAGAGAGACTAACAGAGTGTATAGCAGCGTGCCACATCCTGGATAAAAGGTTTATAACCTCTCATCTGTAACATGCACTCTTTAAATGCTCTTTTTACCTTCTTTATCTATCTTTACTTACTACAATACCAATCTTTATGATTTTTTTCTTCTAAGTTAACGTAATAAAGACCTTACCGACAGTTTGAAAAAGGTATTGCGATCGGGATTTTACTAAACAAAAATGAGTTCGAAAAGGAAATTATACCTAGGTCGTTGGAAAGTAGTTTCATTTTCAGTTTTTGAAGGAAGGGGTACTTTTTTGGGTTAATCAAATTGAAAAACTAATAATTGTAAAATAATCGCGAGTAAATTGCCGGTGAAAGCTAGTAATTATTTTTGAAAAAACCTTATTTTGAATAAAAATATAGGAGCTTTTTATTCCTGAATAGAGTTTAATTTCTTTTGGTTTATATATACGCTGATTTCAATTTTAATACAAAGATTGAGGTATTCAGTTTTTTAAACTCCGAATTTACATTGAAATATATCGAAGTTAAGTTAAAAGCGTTTTAGACGATTGATATCTATTCAATTTTAATATTGTAATATTTTAATGTATTTTTCGAATATACTGAAATATTGAGAAAAAAGCGTAACGATTGTTAATATATTATTAAAAGGTAATCATTACATATAAAAGATCGAAATGAGTAATTAGTTATTTATAAAGTCCAAAATATATAAAAAAGCCAGTTTTCCACTTATATCTCTTTTTAATACAAAGTATATAAAAGTGATTTTACTATTGAATTTGATAAATGATTTGGTTTCGAAAATGTTTGCAAACGTTTTTTTAATAGGGATGAAAGAGTAATGATTTACTTTTATAATAATGTTAATTTTACGATAGTTAAAATAAAAGAGTAAACTACCCTCAAGTCTTTTAACGAAAAGTATGGGGGTACCCGTTAAGAAGTTGTTTACAGGAATATAACCTTAGTATTGCAATAGTATTACATATAGTGTAGTAGGTCAATTTCACTTATATTAAAGTTAACTGTACTATAAGTTGAGTGTATTGCTTTATAAATACCTACCGCATTAGGTGTAAGTTAAATACAGTACGTTAAACTTTACTCTAGGGTATGGGCCAAGTAATTAGCTATACAAATTACTATGTACACCGGCTAGCGGTCTACTAGACCTAGAATAATACATCTACCATCTAACCAATGCAATACTACTACTATTTCGACCAATCGAATCAACAACGTTGTAACGTCTAAAGCCTACCAACAGGTGCATTTAATATAAATTAAAACGAATAACGAAAACGAAAATGTTTTTTAATTTTCAAACTCAACAATTTTTTTTAACTTTGAATTGTTTGTTTTATAATTAAGATTTCATAAGTTACAAACAATTGATTTTGCCATTATTTATCGTTTGGGAATTTTTAGCGGATTCTTAGGATAAATGTCATTATTTTGGTTATTAATTTATAAAAGTAATATTAAACGACTAATATATTCGCTTTGAAAATAAGCACGTAAAACACTATTATCGAAACTACCTGTAATCAAATTAATTGTAAAATGATAATTAGAAACATATTGGTAGATTTCAGCTAATCCAAGTTTTGAAAAAACCTATATTTTACATTTATATGGATTTAATTATCGCGTAACCAACTGTTTCTTTTTTCGTAACATCATATAATTTACCTATACGAAAAAATATCAATACTATGGTACGAGTAACCTGTAAAACTTCGAAGAAAATACTTTTCTTCTCAATATATACTACATATATTATTATACAATAGGTTTATATTTTTGCGAAACAATTTTCATTTTCTTATTAACTTTATCTAAAACATATTATTTCCAATCAAAACCCTTAATTTTTATCGGTATTTTGATAGGGTATTTGTAAAGGTTTGGTATAAAATTCATAATAATAACAGTTAATTATCCTTTGGTAAATGATTAATTAAAGACAAAACACTAGTTCATGAACTCGCTTTGCGATACTATAAAGCTTAATATCCTAATTAATTATAGATTGAATATATTCCCACCTTGTACCAACATCTTTATAACGCCTATTTTCAAAATATTCACGTCAGTTTTTATTAAATTTTATTCAGATTTAAACTTCGTTTGTTAGTCTACCATCTCATTCCTTGAAAACTTTTTTTTAAAGCCGATATTCAATTAATAATAGATATTAAAACTATAAAACCTAAATAGAATATTGTCCAAAACGATAATAATATAATTTTAAGGTTAAGAATTAAGTTTAACTTCAAACCAACCAAATAGATAAACCTTTTTATCATTAGGAAATTTTGCTTCCTTTCATTCAAACCCTTTTACTATTATAAATAAGGTTCATAAACTCGCTTTTGCTTTAGATATCCCTTTAAATTTGGAAATTTATCCCATAGTTCATATTTTATATATAACGCCTAATTACTATGATAAAACCTTAGAAAGTGTCTTTTCGATTTCGTAGTCCGTTCAATACGATAATAATAAAACTAAATTGAAAATTAAAAGAATATTGGCCAAAAGGTTGAATTATCGCCACCGTACATATTAACAAATCAAAAATATCGTTAAATAAAAAAAATTGCATTAAAAGATAATAAATAGGTAAGCTTAAAGAACATGAAATATTGTAAGGAATTGATTAAGAAGTTTGAATGTTTTTTGGAATAAGTACTTATAATTATCCCTTCTTGTAAGAAGTTGTTTTCTTGAAAATTCTTCGTAATAACAAACTTACTTTACTTACTTTATAATAGGGATATCATACTTTTTTTTGTCCCTGGGAAATTGTTGGACCAAGGTGGGGTATACCTCACCTGTCTGCAGCTTTCTTATTGTTGTATATACCTTACTGAAAACTCTGCAATCCAATCGGTTAGACTTAGTTTCTTCCTTCTTTATCCTTTATTATAGTGAAAACATAATTACTACCATTACGATTCAATAAAGTACGTAATAAATTTATATTGCTATTATTATAATAATTACAAATATTTCATTATACTTTTATAATTACCGTCCTCGTAGCTTTTCTATAAGCTATTGGTAGCTACCATATTTTTTTATTCATGTTAATTAATTTGCCAAACTTCTTATTAATACAACCAGTCTTTTAATTAATACGTTCAACAATTTAAACTAGGTATTTAATCGTATTCGGCTTAATCCCTACCAATTTATTAGCCTTAACGCCTACATCACTTACCAATATATTTTGTTTACCTTAAATCTACGTTTTTATCTTAAAGGTTGTATGGCGTTGACTAAATGAACGAACGTAAAAGGAACCTAACCGGTATTAACACGAGTATTTATCTTACTATAAATAGCATGAAGTAGTCTTATTCCTCTTTTTACAGAAATTACCTATGTTTTTACATTATTTAGCTTCTCTTTAACACTTAAAAATCGATTTATAAATACTACTAAAAAAACCTATTCCAGTTTTAGACGTCAAATGCTAAATATGACTTAAAAATTTCTTCTATTACTTCGTTTATATCTGGATTCAAGTTTAAAGGGGCATATATATAACCGAATTTACGGTTAGTTGTCCTAATAACATATAAACAGTATTTAATACCGGTATTAAACCGTTTGTTAACAGTTTTCTAACTATTACTCGGATTTATACTTATTGGTTTTAATTGAATTTGGGCAGGTTATATTATCTTACATATATACTCAAATTTTTTCCTTTAATATCATTTGGATATATTTTAATGAAACGTACCGTAAAGAATTATATACTTGTTAACTCAAGTTCAAGGGCTTCAAAACACGTATATTTACATCTTTGATCACTTCATTTATTTTGGTGATAGGTTACGGGTTTATAAGAAAAGATAATATTTATAATAACAAAAAATTAATTTTTCGTTACTTGAATAATACGGGTAAGAAATATTATAAGATATTATATATAAGTAGAAAGTAATTATATAAAGGGTAAACTGTATATTTGAAAAGAGGCTTATGTGATTATTTATTGGAAGACCGGTAGGAAGGGTTATTGCTAGCGCCTTTTATAAGGTGCTAAATAATTTAAAGGCTGTAACCTTTCACACATTACTCCAGCATTCCACGCCACTCCGGAACAGTTATCACGTATCTTCTGAGGAGCATATAGCAAGAAAATACCTTACACTACCCTTGATATCTCGCTATCATCTTTTACCATCTTCCAAACCTAAGGTAAGGGGGGAGGATAAACCGGAGGCAATATCATAAGCTAGTGTCTGGGATAATAGTTACTAGGGATTTAGCTCTAATATTTACTATAATCTTACCATAATCTGAAGCCTTTCGGAAACAGGCCCTCACCTATCACATAACCGAGTCTTTCCCTTTTCTATAGCTGCCTAGCAGCTCTTTAGCAGGGGTTTTCACTCTCCTTCTTTATCGAGGATTATAGATAGTATCCGACCTCTTTAAGCGACAGCTTTGGATTTAGTCCCTTCATATCAAAAAGCAATTACAAAATTGCTAAAACCCTTACAATTGACAAACTACCAAATAGTTATTATTACTACTACAAATCGTAATTACAAATCATTGGATTAAAACCCCCTATCCTAAATAACGACTTTCACGGTAAATAGTATTTAACTTTTACTCTTACATCAATTTTTATTCCTGTAAATGATAAAATAGTTGATTTAATACGCTAGTAAACAATTTAAAATCTTTACGCCGAGAAAAACCATTAAGATCATTAAGTTATGACAAACAGCTACATTATATTATTTTTAAGTTCCAAACACTTACCACCTAAACCAAATTAACGTTAAACTGTTAAACAGAACATTGACATATTAATGATAAGGTTAAAAATAAAATCCATATGAAAACTTAAATTGATTAAAGATAAGTATGAAAATATAATTCTTCAATTGAAAAACTTTGTTATGAATCTAGCAGAAGAATACCTAAACTATTGGAATAGTACTCAAATACATCACAGTCAAATCAACTTTACTTATAGTAAAGTTGATTATACGTACTGAAAATTAACTGTAGTTTGTGGGATTGCAATGTAAGTGCAATACAGTAGGTACCCACTTCAAAGTGGAGCATAAGCCAAAGCGTTTGGGCATACAAATTAGTATGCAAACCGGCTAACGGTTGACCAAACTTAGAACTTACACATCTCAATCAACAATATCAATTCAAAACCAGTTACATCGACCATGGTGATTCGAATCGATTATATTGCAACATTAAAGGCCTATTAATACTGATTAGTACTTATTATATTAAGCACAGATTAGCTAAGTATAAAAAGAAGCTATTTTTCGTTTATTACGTTTTATGTTAACTTTAGGGTAGATGAAAGATTCTTATGTAGGGTCTTTACTGTTACGTCGGTTTTTACGGTAATAAGTAAAGAAGACTTTTAGGTTACGTCGGTTTTTACGGTAAATTAGAAGTAACAAGGATATTGTTACTTAAAACACTAAGAAATCTTTTTTAATTTTTTTTTTTGAAAACGTTGAGATTAACTATTAGAAGTTTTAAAGTTTAGTAAGTTGGCAAACGGCTAAGTTAATACCACTATGGGTGCTACTACTATAGAAAAACGACTAAGTCCCTACGTTAAAACAACAAAAACTTTAGACTTTTACCACTAATAACGATCTTACCTTTCATACCAAACTTTTACCCATACTTTACTCTTTTTATTCCCTTTACATCAATTTAATCGTTAAGTTTGCTGCTTTGAGCGAAAAACACTAAGGATCGCCAAGTCGCGTTAAAAAAGCCACGTCATGCGACTCCAAGCTAAAACACCAAGTCCCTACGCCATAGATCACCAATTTCTTTATCCACTAAGTCCTACATCACCCTAAACCTTAAGATAATACCCAATTAAGAAATTTAGAAGGGGATCGAGGCCTTAAGAACCCTCTTTACGAAGTTTTACGATAAAAACCTTTATGAATTAAATGTTAACGGAAATTTAACGGAAAAATACCTTACTAACTTTATTAGCTACTATATCATTAAATATAACAACCCTAAAAACCCTGACTATGCCTTTAGTAATTTCCGTAACATCTTTAGAAACAAGACTACTAATATATGAATTTCAATTTAAAAATGGGCTAAATATAAACTAACTGATAAAACGTATAGTATATAATAAAATAATTTTAGTTAAGGGATGCGTGATTAATAATGTGAACTTTAATTTAACAATGGTTTAGGTTCAGGGTTAACGAATAACTTAAATATATGGAGTTTATATATTACTAAATGGTAATATAAGGTTGGTATAAGAGTTTTTTGATTTAGACTAGCTTTAAAAATACCGTTAAAACCCACACCTTAAGGGGAAAACATATTAAAGAACTTTACCGCCCCGTTATGTTATCTAGGAGACCATCGTTTTACCTATATATAAGCTAATCCTCTTTACGTGCTGACGATAAAAAATATATTAACCTGCTTAATAATCTAGTACCTCCACATAATAGTGTGGAGTACGACCTTGGCGAAGATTGAACACGTAAAACAAGGGCTTCTAACGCGGTAAAAGGTATTAATGTTAACGTCTTATATTAATTAATTGAGTAGGAACTTCGATGGACCCTTTAGCGCTTAGAAGATCATTGCCAAGTTCCCTGTAACAGAAATTCTCAAACTCATTTCCCCTAAGCCTCTTAATACGTCCAATTTCAACAGCCAAGTTAAGAAAAGACCGACTTTACACGCGAGTCTACTATGAGAACAACTATTGGCTTTTCCCTTCCAAACTTAGCTAAAAGTAATTATCCGGCTTACTAACAATAATAACCTTAGTTTTTCCTCTAGTTAAGAGATATAAAAGGTTTTTACAACCAGTACATTACCCTTCCCTTTTGATACGTTCCTATAGTAAATCAGAATTATACGGCAATTATAAAGTTTGTTAAGATATGAAAAAGAAAGAAAAAGTATAACGGTAAGCCGTATAACCTTTTCTATATCAAGCTACGCCTATTGTTTAATACCTGCCGTTAAATAAGGGTTATATTGCCAGGGTTTTACTCGTTATTTCCCAGTATCTTTACCAGCTAAGTCGAGAACTACTACCTCCAGTACCTAACGAACTGTTTCTCTTTCCGTAAAATTTATAATAGTTTAAAGGGTTATTTCGAATACGATATCAATTTTATTCAATATTATATCCACTGAAATATTATTAAATGATCTTAAATACTAGATTATAAAAAATAATCGGGAAGTAAAATAGACCTCCTTAATCAAATGCTTAATAGGCTAATACTTTACTAATAAGCAATAGGAAACGTAAAAGCTGCCGAAAACACCATATAATAATAGGTCCGACAAGTAGTTACAGGACATAAAGAGTTTAAATACGCCCTTTAATGCCCTAATACCACATACGAAGGGTTTTTTTTAGCTAACTAATTTCTTCGTTAGCGACGGTAACTGCTCAATTATTTAGCTCGAATGATATATACCTTTAAGCACCGGAATTTAGTTATAAGGAAAAAGACCTTCTCTATTCACATTATATTAATCGACGGTACGGAAGGCTCGATTCATGCAGTTAATAAAAGGTCCGGACCTCTACCTATAAAAAAGGTTATTTGTCTTTTTTCAAGCTTTTTAAACCGGCTAAACAAGTTTACCTTAACCGTTAAAAGGTGTTGAATTTATAGTAAATAAGGCTATTAGCTCATACATCACACCATCACTGAATATAAAGTAAAATATGTAATGTATTACACGTAATTCCCTTTTACCTCTAACTAAAATTACATTAAACGAGTAACATAGTTTAGAGGAATTGAAAGCAAAGAGGAGGAAGATAAGCTAAAGGCCATCGGCTAATATAAATACATTAGTACTAACACTGGCATTATCCTGGAGGCAACGTAATGACTAGCCGACTACGTTTTTAATACCGCCTTATACGTAAAGACCCTTACCGCCGATATAACGATAAAAACATTAGACTTATATACATTTTTAATATTTAAAATAGCTATGTGGAGCAAGTTTTTTATGGGATTATACTGGACACAGGGGTAACACGGTACTTAATAAAAGGTTACTCGTAATATATTGCGTTACAAAGGGACGCTAATACTATTACGGGACTTAACTATACGAATACTAGTAAGGCTAAGGTTATCTTTAGCCTTAGAAAAGAGTAATCTTTATTGGGAACGCCAGAGGTTAAAACTGTTATTAACCCTATTATTTTCAAAATTATGGAATCCCCTACCCCCTTTTTCCTTTATCTAAAAATATAAAAAACCTCGACATTAACGTCAACGTTTAGATTAATAAACTAATATAAATTAAAGCTGGTAAAAGGTTTCCATTTAACTTTAATTAAGGGTACTTCGAATTTTTTATCTTTCAAGGTTAAAAGCAGTAATATTCAACTTAACCAAGGTAAAACTATGTTAATTATAGCTTAATTTTAACTACCCGGTAATTAATAGGCTTTATAAAATCTTAAAGGTAGTTGGTTATAAAAATATAGACTTATTAGCACTAAAGACAATTAAACGCCTTTACTATTATTGCTAAATACACTTTTAAGTCCCCTTAAGGTTTAAGTTTACGTTGAAAAAATCAAGACTTTAATTTGAAGGTCTTTGTAAACTTGTTTTACCTAAACGGCAAGCCAATATTACACGTTAAAAACTCCGCTACGGCTTTTTAAAGTGCTAAGTTCCTTAAAAATATTATGGTAACGGAAATATTAAAAGTATTACGTACTTTGTAATTAAGATAAACCGCAAGTCAAGTATAGTATGCGCCCACTCTGTAATATGGAATAGAACAAGTAATTGTCCATATAAATTACTGTACAGACTAGCTAGCGGTCTGCCAAACCTAGAATAATACATCAATCAATTTTGATACAGCATGTGTTGCTTCAATCACAAAGATTCAAATCTATTATATTTTAACGATAAATCCCTACCAATACTGATTAGTGTTTATTAGGTTCAGTATAGATAAGCTAAGTAGAAGGAGTTACTTTACAGTTACGCTTTACGTCAAATGGTGGTGAAGGTAAAGAAAATATTTTGAGAAGAACCTCTATCAATATTGCGTTAGTTTATAACGGCAGGAAACCAGAAAAGACTTTTGGGTTGCGTTTTTCTACAACGGTAATCTAGAAATAAGTGACGGCATCGTTACTTAAAAATATCAAGAAATCTTTACGGATTCTTTTTTAAGAAAACGTGTTGAGATGAATCACTAAAAGTCTCAAAGTTTGTTGAGTTGGTAAACGGCTAAGTTATTACTATTATAGGTGATACTACTTCAAAAACGACTAAGTTTTACGTTATTCAACTAATAATAACAAACGAACTCTGATTTTATCTTTTATACCAAACCTTTACCTTGAATATCCCTTTTCCCCTCCTACTTTACTTTTTTCATTTTCCTTACGTAACTTTCATCGTCAAAATCAATATTTTGGGCAAAAACACCGAGAAATTTCAAGTTGCGTTTAGAAAGACATGTCGCGCAACTTCATAATAAACTATCAAGTTCTTACGCCACCAAGCCAAGTTCTTTTATTAAACTACCAAATCTTATGCTAACCAGAACTTTTAAATCGAACTCAGTTAAAAGAAAATTAAGACAATTAAAGACTTCAAGACTCTTCTTTCCAAGTATTACAACGAAAATCTCTAGGGCCAGGATATCGAAGAAACCTTAATGGAAAAGAATTTGATTAATTTTGTTGGTTATTTCATTATCAACTAAAGTAGTATTAAATGCATTTAACATAACAACCGCGCTTTCTGTAAGTATCGTAAGGTTCTGGATAATTGAACCATTATTATATGGAAATCGATTCAATAAGGTATTAAGTTCAAGTTGAAATTTGAACTTAAACAAAAAGGAGTTTACATGCCAAAAAAAATTGATTAAGTTGATATAAACTCTTTTAGAATTGGCTTAAGTTAAGGAATGCCCTTAAGATTTATATCGTAAATGGAACAGTTTTAAGAGCTTTTAATGCCTTGAAACGTGTTCTAGGGGATATTCTCTCAATTTATAGTTAAATTAATCCTTTTTATACATCGAAGATGAAAAACTTGTTAATTTATTCGGCAGTTTAGCACCCCTACGTGAAAATTCGGAGTACGCCCTTGACGGAAGTAGAGCACGTTAAGTAGCGGCTGCTAATACAGTAAGAGGTATCGATGTCGGCCTTATCCGGTTGATTAAATAAGATCTTAAAATCTTTCAAAAAAAAAAATATGGCTAAGTCTCTCTTGTCTCCTAATCCTTCCCTGGGAATCGCCAAATCCTTTAAGGTAAAGCTTTACACAGCAGGTACGAATACAATCGCGAGCCCACCACAGGTCCTACAATACGTCTTTACCACTCGGGCCAGGAGATTGACAATTACTCTTAGTATTTCGACTCTAAGGGCTTAAAACAAATTTAATAAGAAGAATTACCGACGATTATAAAGACTACTGCGATCTTTCCCCTAGACCTGTTAATATAATTGATATTGATTACAAGCTCCTTACGAATTGCGTGAAAATTTGAAATAATGTATAAATGTATAATGGAACGCTCTATAACTTTTGCGATACGAAGATAATACCCCCTTTAAACATCTGTAAGTAGATTAAAGTCCTTCTTTCTGGTTTTCACTTACTGTTCCCTGGAATCTTAATAGGTTACACTAAAACCTATTAACTAACCTTCCTAACAAAAGTAAAAACCTTTCGCGAGATTTATAAAAGCATAGAAAAACAATTTCAATACTATGTTTACCTTGCATAATATTATAAGAACTAGACTAAGACAAAATTAATGATAATAATAACTAAAAAGAAAGAAAAGAATTAACTAATGGATGTTTTGAACTCAATGTTTAACAAGTTGATGTTATCTTAACAAGTAATTGAGAAGGCGTATATTAGCAAAGTTAGGTTTTGAAAATTAGTAGGGATAGTAGTTAAGGGTATAAGCGAATTTGAATATACTTTAAAACGTTTAAATACCACCTATGAAAATTTCTTTCAACCAATTGACATTCTTCTTTACGACCATAATTATATGTCCGTCAAATTAATTCAATATATACACTTAAGCTGATAACTTCTGAAATGTAAATGAAGAAAACCGTGTAATGATATATTACGTCGATCGTAAATACAAGCGACCCCAACATTTAAAATCTAGTTCAAAACGTTCGAATTAAAAGTTACAAAAACACTAACTTCAACAAAAGTAAGATTTAAATGGACCAATGAATCGTAAAATTAATTATAGTAATAGTAATATATAGTATTAGATTTAAAATAAGTTCGGTTATTAGTTTACTCACTATTCTTCGGCTGAATACAACAAATAAGTTATATATTACACTTATTACTGCACTACTTTCGGATCAAACTACTTGAAATACATCGCCGACTCCCAAAGTAAAAAATTTGTCACCGACGACAATACTTTTGAACAAATTATGTAGTATAGAAACATTATTATTAAAGCGGCCTAGTAACTAGCCAACCACGCCTTCTTATACCATTTAAATGGCGAAAACCCCCAATTTTACCTTGAATGAGCACCTGATATATTATATAACTTAAACTTTTGTAATTTTTATGCGAACAACATATTTCAAGCTAATATAATATATATAAGGGATGTAAGGCATTTAATAGGAGACTATTTGTAGTATATCACATTACAGCGGGAAATAATTACTATTACAGATATTAATTGTTAAGATATTAGTAAGGTTAAAGTTAGTTTTAGCTTAAGCTAAAAATTATCGTTCCTAGAAATAACGATTATTTAGGTTTTTAGTGGGTTAATTACGTTTTATATCCTTCAATCTACTATTCTTACCTTACAAAAACATAAAAACCCTACGCGTTAACGTCGATGTTAACATTAATAAACTAGTTAAAAACGGCTAAAAGTTTTCCCTTGCCTTTGAAAAGGGATACCTATAGTTCCATTTCTAATGCCTAAAGACAATGGTATTAAATCTAACGGAGTCAAAAATGCGTCAACTACACCAATATTTCAATTACTCCACCATCGATAAACTATACAAAATCCACAGATCCGCATGGTACAGAGATTTAAAATACTCTACTCTAAAGATTATTAAGAAACGAATTACTATTATTGCCAAACATATAACTAACCCCCTCTAAAATTCAAGTTTATATTGAAAAACTACGAATATTTCAATTATAATATTATATTAACGTATTTTACTTAAACAATAAGCCTATCTTTTACGTTATTTACTCCTCAATTTCTTTCGACGAAGATAAATTTATAAAGTTCTTATTAACGAAGGAGACGTAGAAAATACTAAGGATATTATAGATTAACGGGTACTTCAGGCCAATTGATATCGTCGTTCACAATATCGGTATCAAAATTACAGTAACGGGCTTTCAAACAAATGACAAAATAATGAGAATTTAATGTAAATAGGTGCCTGTTAAGGCCCATTGAAACATTAGAAAAATAGAAAGGGTATACGAGTTTCTTCGTAAAACGTACAATATCCTTGTGCTAAAGATTAAAATCTTTATAGATCAGAAAGTACACTTTGAAATAGCAGTAAAAAGCCTAAATGATACTATGAACCCTAATGGTCAGGTGTTTAAATTTCTGGTCTTTAGAATGTATCCATACCTGATAAGTGAATCGCTGCCATCAACAAATATCGAAAAGAGAGCTGTAACTTACGGTAAAGCAGTAAAATATCTACGGAGGGGTCGGCATAATATTCAGTTAATAATACTTTTAATACCAGAAACGACCCAAAATAAAATCGATATGCTTATTTCTTCGTTGCGGAGTAATCTCCTTATGTGGTATAAGCTAGATAAATGGGATGATCTATACAAAACCTTAAATATCTCTTACTCTAAATTACTTATTAAAATTACTTACGACTTCACAATGTTTCGAATAATCTAGGTCAAGTTTTACATTAAGGCGATTAAAGATAACGATGGAACCCTTTCAATTAAGTGAATAAACTAATACGAAATTATTCCTTCTATTGTCGACAAGTTAATTAAATATAGCTCACAAAAACGACCGCTAAAAATAAGGAACATCAAAGACGAAGAATATAAACTAGGCTGAATCTATAATACTACTTGAGTTAATAAGAAATGAAGGAAGATTAAGACTTAGTTATAAAGCCTTGGATACAAAGTTTCATTAAAACTTCAGGTAAACCCCTGAAAGAAAACGATAGCATAGAAATTAACGGATTCTTGACCAAAAGTCGTAAAATTCGTGTTTGAAAACGAATTGAACATTTGAAATCTAGATATCATAATCTTTAGGTCGAAAATTATATACATAGTTAAAGGTAAATCCACAGGGTAATCGTATGAGAAGTTATGTTTAATCTTTGAAAAATACGGTAATGAAAGTCAAGAATAAATCCTTACGCAATAGCAAACTGTTTCAGAAATCACCAAACGTTTAATAGTCGATTTAACAACAACTTTATCAACTAAAACTAAAGGAAAGTTTACCCTTAATAACCGCAATATAAAATAAACATACACGCAATTAACAACTGATTTAAAGCGGATCATTTCATTATAATTACCATGGACACCACGTGGGAAATACCTTAATAAAACTGTATTACGATATAACAAACTATTATAGGAACTGC
This sequence comes from Anisogramma anomala, assembly GCA_038502455.1. Lineage (NCBI taxonomy): Eukaryota > Fungi > Ascomycota > Sordariomycetes > Diaporthales > Gnomoniaceae > Anisogramma > Anisogramma anomala. The sequence goes on along the minus strand of JASMMZ010000017.1, from coordinate 566,861 downwards.
TTAAAATAGGCGTTTATTAATTTTAAACCTATTAATCGTATTTGAAGTTAAATCTATGTATAAAGTTTTTAACTTACAACCCGTAATTATTAATAGAGTAAAAGAAATACTTTGGTCTGGTATACATAAAAATTAATGATACTATTTTCATTAAAATTATTGGTTTTAAAGTATTGGAATAGTAAGTAATTACGGATTGAAATTTATGAAATTGTAAAGCAGATGCAACCTTAGCAAAACGTAATTCACTCAACTTTAACAGATAGTTAATGCGTATATTGAGTATTGATACTTTCCTTAGTTTTTACCAAAAGAGACAACGCGTTGACCAGATTATAATGAACAAAACTATTATAGTAAGGGCTTAACAATATTTAAAACAGTGCGCCTATAACAACTATATCGCTACCTTATATTAACCGTGAGACCCCCACAATATATCCCTTGCGGTATAATCATAAAACCTAACGAATAAAAACTTTATCCGGTTGAATAAAAGGTTAAAATAATAGATACGAAACTTGAACCGAGGAATCAATATAGTTTCAGTAGATTTATCGAAATCTGAAAGATTCATTTTTACGAAGAGCTCATTTACGAATAAACTAAACCTATCGGTATAGATTGGCGTTATAATAACCTTGATTCATCAAAATAAATAAAAGTATCTGTTTAACATCATCAGAAACCTAATCCCTTAGAACTTTATTAAATACAAAAGGATTAAAGGAAACGTACTGACTTCAAAGCTCTACGGTATAATAGACGGCTTCGATATAGGCATAGCATTGTTAAAACACCTAATGTCATCACCAAACAACTAAAAATTCCCTCTATCCCAGTGATAATTTGTACCAACTTGAGGAGCCTATTTGAATGTCTTTTAAGGCTCGGACCTACTAGTGGAAAACGTCTAATAATCGATATGGTAATACTTCGTAAATATTACCAAGGTAGGTAAATTTAAGTGTTCTGATAAATTGACAGCAAAGAAAATCCCGTCAATGCTATGATGAAGAAGTCGTAAAACAAGGCCCTTAAAAGGTTTGTAGATAGAAATAATCTTACTATATGCATCGAGTATTACGTTAACAAGCTAAGTGATAAGATCAAGTTACGTATTGGTAAATAGAGATATCCTAGAAAATTAGAAGATTATTAGGGAATTAAGGCCGGCGATTTATTTGATTGGTATAATTAAGTTAGAGGTCTGAGGCTGGCAACTTGTTTGATTGGTATGGTTCAGTTGGAGGCCTATATAAATTTATGGCGAAATAATTGTTTGTGGGAGTTAATGAAGTTGAAACTCGGACCCATGGGGCAAATGGAAGCAATTGAAGTTAATATGGATGTAAAAATGGCAATGGTTAGGCTAGTTGACAAGGATATAATTTAGTGATTATCAGGAAAAATTAGTCGATTATATTAGCATATTCACACAAAACAGAAAAGCTGCCAGTTTTGTAATGACATCAATAATAGTATAGTAAATAAACTTTAATATAAGTAAAGTTAACTATAATAACTGTAAGTTAAATGTATTGTTTTGTGAGTTTATTGTATTAACTGCAAGTCAAGTACAGTATGCGCTTACTTCGCATTAAGGCTCGAGCTAAGCAAGTGGCTATACGAATTACTATGCAAACCAGCTAGCGGTCTGCCAAATTTAAAACAATACATCAATCACTTTCAATGCAGCACTAGTTACTTTGACTACAGAGATTCGAATGAACTATATTGTAATGATAAAGCGCTACAAAAAATATCAAACCCTTCTAATTTCATATAATCCTACCTTTATTTTAAATCGGTCCGCTAAAAAGTAGTATACGTACTATTTAACGCAAGTAAACAAATTATCAAAGTATTATAACCGTTTCAAACCTTAATTTAATACGTAGATTAATTACTAGTTATGCGATAAAAAAGACCGAAAATATATAGAAATCCGTTAGAAACCTTCGTAACAATACGAATAAATTGTTATAAAAAGTTTGAACTATCTTAATAATGAAGTTTGGGGTATATAGAGTAGAGTTCAAACTAATGTATCAAGGCGTTAAACTGTTTATTTCAATAGTGATAAAAAAATTCCGTAGAAATTCAGACTTCAATCCTATGTTATTTGAATTGGAAAAAGATTTAAAAGCTTTTTATACGACTTTCAAAATATTATTTGATAACTTAATGCGTCTATGAATTAGTTTTAGATGAATATTTTTAACTGGAAAGGCCAAGGTCAAATACCTGTAGTTTATAAAGTCGGATTTTTCTGAAATAATTTTCCACATTTTCAATCGACAGCTTAAAGTTCATTAAAGAAATGAAGATTACGACCCGAACTTTAAATACTGATATAAGGGCGATATAAATTCAAGACGAAGGTTCGGAAATCGTAGATAAAGTAGATACCAACGCAGGCGTGCTTTACAACAAAAGACGAAACTTTTTACATGGATTGAATCGAATATACCTACGCAAAAATATATAAAAGCATATAAATCTTTAAAAACGATACCTCGTTTGTAACAATGTCAGCTGCTGGTCAATCAAACATCCGATATACAAATAAATTCACGTTAAACAACAATTTTAAACGGATTATCCCACTAAATATAAAACAAATGAAAATTTTGTATCGTATATCATCGATTTAAAAAGCGCCAAAAAGGACGTTGGCGTTTACCCATATTAATATATCTTCAGAGACAACAATTTGGAGAAAAAACGAAATTTTCGTAACAACCTATCATGAAGAAACGGATAACCGGGTATTTACAAGTTAAAAATATATTTTATTCCTATATAAAATGAATTTAGATAAAGATAAAGACGTTTTAAACCCCTTTATAGCATCGTAATTCACATTATCTAATCATTATGGTTACTATTGAAATATCAGTCAAATTCAGTATAGTTAAGTCAGCTATATTTACAGTTAGTTGATTGTAATTACTGCAAATTGACTGCTATTTATGGGATTCACTGCAAGTGCAGTGAAGTAGGTACCCCCTTCAAATTAGGGCATAGGCTAAATCATTTGGCCATACAAATTAGTATGCAAACTAGCTAGCGATCTGCCAAACTTAGAACTTCCAACTTATGAACCACAACTAATTTCAATGCAACACTAGTTATTTCGACTATAGTGATTTGAATCGAATACTTTACAACGATAAAATACTACCAACAAATACATATTCTGAGGTATTATGCCAGATACCGGCGGGGCAGAAATCTCAATTATCGAAAAATCGCAGCAGGGTTTCCCAAGATCAAATTTAACCAGATAAGGGAATACCATAAAGTTTTATTCGATAAAAGTAAGGCATCATTATTCGACATAAAAATAATAAACTCACTATTCCAGACGTTTAAGTCTTATGAAATGGATTTCAAAATATCATTGTTATTTGCACTAGCTAATATAAACAAATTCGGTATTAAAATAGAAAATAAAAAAAATAAGCTCGTCTATATTTCAGATAGCGTATTTATCTCGTTTCAATTAAAATTTATATACCTTCAGTTTTTTTCTAAAGTATATATAATTGAAGTGATTTACTTAATACAACTAAGATTATATATGTTACATTAATTATTTGGGTATCCGGTTATGAAACACCTTTTACGGTTTTTACGTGCGAGAGGGAGGGGTATTTAAATGTAGAAAAAAAAGCTTTAAAAGCTATAGAAAGTTATTCCACGAATATAAATTATATTTATAAACCCCGAAACGATTGAAACCCCCCTTATTAAACGATACTTGTGTCAATTTTGAGGGTATTATAGATATCATATAATTGAACGGAAAACCTATCCTTTATATAGTCGAAGTTTCAACGTGATTCCAGGTTGCTAAGTTTATACGCAGCGCTTTTACAACGGACTATTAGGATTTTTTTTTAATAAACTTCTGGATAAAAGTTCATTCAAAGCCTTGAAACTAGATTATTTTCAATATAGGCCTAGATGTCAATTTGAAAAAATAGCGGACTAAGGTTAAAATAGACGAAAGCGAATGTAGATAAGTACCAATAAAAGCGTTTTAGGGTATTAGTAAATGTAAACAATATTACGGACCGTTGAAAAATGAATATACAGCATTATAAAGGAAGAAAGATAAGAATAACATGAAGAAATGAATTTTATAAATAACTGTTAACGTTGTAAATAATATATTGAGTCCGAATAAATCGATTTTTATATTTGTTATATTCCATTCTTAGCATGGAGTTTATATATATTCGATCCTATTAAAAACCACGCTTCAAAGGCTCAATGTCATGGTAAAGGTTATGGAAGCTTTTCTTTATGGAATAGCTATAAACAATGTTGTTAGGGCCTTGTTAATAAGAAAAGGCCTGCAGAAAACAGGTGTTTTATAGCTGCCGTTATAATACAAGGTCTTAATTTGATAAACAAAGAAAAGATGGACTGGAATTTAGAATATTAACAGTATTAGAGGACAATATGTATTTTTGAACTTATCAAACAATGAAAGTTTATTTAGCTGGATAATAACACGTGAATATAAAAAGAAAAACGTAAAAATAAAACCTATAAAACACTACCAGTTGAGTGAAAATCATCATACCACTTTTAAGGTAATCCAAACAACCTCTTTCTAATACCTATATATTCTTCGAATACCTCTTTACATCCTTCAATATCTTACTCGAATGAATGACTTGGATAAACGGAATTAAAAAGACTTTGAGGAAAACGTTTATTTTGTTTGACAAATGAAAAAATCGTTCAATCATTTGTTTAAAAATCGGTTATTACCTAGAAAAAGGCAACGGACAGCAATTTAAGTATAAAGCTCCGTCGTAAAGATATTATTATAGCTTCGAGTAAGCCCTTTAAAAAGTCAATTTGAAGGGAAATTTTGATATTAATCGAAAAAGGCGTTTTTAGTTTAAAACTTTTAATCAAGAAATTTACAACGATTTTTATTTTAAAGAAAACGTTTCCAAATTAAAGAAATGGAATTGGAAAACTCAATAAAAAGAATTGATCTATGTTAAAGGATAACGATAACATCGGAAAGGAGAACATTATAATCTAATCACCTACTTTATACCGAGTAATCTATCACTTAATTTTAGCGTTTAATAACTCCCGATACACTCCCTATAATCTTCGTTCTAAGTTTTGAAATATTACAAAAGTATATAAATAATGAGAAAAAAACCTTATATGGCGTATTGACACATACCTATCTATAGAGTTCCGAAATCACTATTTACTCAGAATAGTATTATATATTTTTAAGTTTCTTAAACATTTCTTCAAGGTTGGTTTATATTCATTTAAGATATATTCAAGGAATTATAAGGAACGCCTCGAAATTACTAGTTTTATCTTCGACCTATGTCTACTGGTTTTAAAAATATATTTAACTGACTCTACATTTATCAACATGGAAATTAACGACATATTTATCATATATAATATACTACTTTCATTTCTGTTGAAAATTGAAGCTGTAAGATATAACTTTGAAAACGAAGCTGAAAATATACCCAACTAAAAACCACTTATTGAATTTTGACAATATAATGGTTACGTTTTAAAATTTTATTCTGAAGTTTGTATAAAGGATATAATTGAATAGAGTTTCTTTTATTAACTTAATTAATACAAAGAGAGTTGACGAGTATAAATGTTAGCATATACATAGAGCTCAGGTTGTATTAGTCATCTAATTGCAACCGGCGTTTAAGCTTTTTGTTGTTACGAAATGATAAACCAAACCATCTGGTAACGAATGTAAGACGTTAAATAAACGTTTTGAGTGGTAAATCCATAATCTAAAACGTAGCCTACGCTTTATACTCCTCGATATACAGATAGTAAAGCTGTTTATATTTATTGATAATTTATTTACAGACAATAACAATTATTATTCGTAAATAAAGTTTATAATTATTTTCGGTTATAAGGTACTGAACCGAAATATGTTTAGATTGCGTAATAATATTATGAACTGAAGTTTGACTCCATGTAAACGGGTTATACAAAGTGTTTTTGTCTCCATAATTTATAAAATAGTTCAAGGTTTGGACTTTGGTATTACCATAGCGGTGATGGTTTATATGATTATTTCGAATTTTAAATTGAAATCTCCTTCGCTAGTCATTGATATTGATTTTTTTTTTTTTTTTTACGAATGTTTCATTAAACTTGATAATATAAACAAAACATGTGTTGGTAGGGCCTTATATCGTTGCAATGTTATTGATTCGAATCATGGTCGAAGTAACGGTAGAATTGCATTGGTTAAGTGGTGGATTTATTGTTCTAGGTTTGGAAAACAGCTAGCCGATCTGCTTAGTAATTTGTATAGTCAATTACTTAGCTCATGTCCCAGAGTAAAGTGCAGCATACTGCATTCGACTTACACCCAACACGGTAATTCTTCACAAAGTAATACGCTTAACTTGTAACTCAGTATAGTTAACTTTACTATATATAAATTTAACCTACTATTTTATATGTAATATTATTCTAACATTGGCGGCTTTTTAGTTTGTATACGTACGCTAGTATAGTTAACCAATCTTTTCTAATTAGTGATAAATAGCAACCTCGTTAACTTATCAACTACCTGTTAATTTCAATTGACTTCTATACTTAATTGCACCCAATTGCATATAAATTAACACTACTTAAACTTAATCATTCCGTTGCTCCGAGGTTCAAGTTTATTAATTTCCATAAAAAGTCCTTCTAATACATACATTTATAGGCTTTTAATTCACTTGTGTTAATCAAATAGGTATATATCGTTAATTCTCTAACAATATTTCAGTTTTCCACTATATTCCTACCCGCCGTTACGTAGTCTGGGCTTTCCAGACGACCTATTGACGTAGCCATCGATTCGTATAGCCAACCTATTGCTATTTACAAATCTTTTTAAGTCTTTGTTTAACACTGCTTTCGTTATAGCATTTGCGGGATTATATTTACCGTTAATCCACCGGAATTTCTTAATTTCCCTCCTTTCGTAAGCTTTACGCAGTGTCATTACATCAATTATTAAGCGTTTTTCGCTAGTGGCTCCGAGTTTTGAAAGGTATTAGAAAAGGCTTTTCGTCGTTATTAATTATCACCGTGATAAGAGAAATCTTTAACTGTCTGATAATAAGGTTAAGGGTTTCCCACAGTACTATGACTACGTTAAAACTCGTTATTATGCCATAAACATTCAAAGCAAACACACTTCATGTAATCCTTTTACACTTGACGAAAGTCTAGTAAATTAGGTTGCCGATAATATTAAACTGGTTTTCCCGCCTATCTTCTTTAACGAGGGTTATCAGAAAGTCAATCTACAAAAACAAGTTGGTATTATTTGTAAAGGATCCGTTCATAAATATTATTAACTTAGCTTTCGATAAGTTAATAGAAACCATATTAAGCCCTCGGTCTAGGTTATGTATTTATCACTCGAACCTTCCATTCACCCGGTTAAAATTTTTATCTATCAGGTCTTATATTTGTGTCGCGATGAAACGATTGTAGAAGGCTTCTGATTAATATACGGTAACAATATAGCTACACCAAACACGTTATTCCAAGTACCATTAAGCCTTGACTTTATTAGTTTTATCGATTATGGACAAAATAATACCCTGGCCCCTTTAGCGAAAAATAAGGCCAATATTAACATTAAGTATACGGATTAACTTTTTATTAAATTTAAGTTAGTTAGCTTTCGTTCAAGTTATGACTAGCTTATAATTCCAAAATTTAAAGTCCTTAATCGCCTGTTATTTCAGTGTTATAAAGCCAGCCGTTTCGATAAAGGTATCGTCAGTTTATATACCCACTACGTCTAATTCTTTCTCTTTTGTTATTAATAAGTATAAATCGTACGTTGAAAACTTTATCATTAACCGTAACTTCAAGTGCAACGGGTAGGTTCAAAACCTATAAACTTTTGCTTTAGCTAATCCGTATAGTAGTTTAATATACCATATTACCGTTTTTAAAGGGTAAATAGTACATAGTTCCTATAATAGTTTTAGTCATAAGATCCTCTATAGGTCCGTTACTAATTACATGTAAACTTACATTATATCTTGGCTATTAACTATAAATTCACCTTAAGTTTTAGCTAGTAAATTCGCTACCAGGGTAATTACTAATCGTTAGTTAATCTTTTGAATCGTTAGCTACTTCATAATAATTTAGTCTTTGCCTTTATTGCCGTATCTTTAAACGATCAAACGTAACTTTTTGTACGGTTACCCCATAGTTTTATCTTTAACTTCGTGGATAATCCTAGACCCCAAGATCGTAATATTTAGGTTTTAAATGTTAAAGTCGGTTTTCGATACGAATTGTATAATCTTTCGGGTTGTTAAATCGTTAATTTTGATCTTATAGCTTTCCTTAAAGGGTTTGCCAAAGGTTTTAATAATCCCTTATACTCGAAGCTTTAATACCAAGTCTTCTTTATCCTTCTTTTCCCTATTTAACCAAGAAGTATTATAAAGACGGCCCGGTTTATATTCCTCATATTTTATATTTCTCTTTTTGGGGGGTCATCTGTGCCTACAGCGTTTTATCGATTTGTCAATAACGGGTAAAGGAAATTGGTATTAGTTCGGTCGTTTGGTTTAGAGGTTTTTATCTTTAGTAACCTTAATATAAGGCTTCATCTGTATAATTTGGAAATGTATAAGGCTGTTTCTGGTGTTAAGGGACTTAATAATATGACGGCGTACCCATTTTCTTGGTAGCTCCCTCAAAGCTTTACTATAGGCCATAACATGTTCTTAAGTACTTATCGAAAGCGGAGATTCACTCGTTAAGCGTGGAAACTCTCCAAAAACCAGCAATGTTAACACTAAGTCATTAAAGCCCACAATATCGTTTAAGTCTTTTAATGTTATTTGTAGGAGTACTGCCGGATCCGTAAAGCTTTTAATTTCCAACGTAAGGATATTATACGTTTGGTAAAGTAGGGCGTATTCCCTTTTAACCTTTCTAATAATTTAGTAAGCTTTTATAAATACCTATTTTCATTAGATATCTATTATTTTGGTATTTTCTTACAACTTCGCCGCCTTAAAATTGGTACTGGTATCGTGGACAACGACGTTAAGTAGGCATAAGTACGTATTAATCTACAATATTCTTAACGTTTCCTACGTATCCTTTACCGAAAGGGATTTTAAGAATTTAGCTCGGTAAAGAGAGGTTGCAAAATTAATGACCTAAAAGATATGTTTATAATTTAAATAAAATACATTGTTGAAAATTTTGAAATTTTAATCCCTATCATTTTTTAACGTAAATTTCAATTTTCGAGGGTTTTTAATATACTTTTAGCGATAGTGACAAAGCTTTTAAATAGCCTTGAGGTCAACGTATTACGCATATTTATATTTTATGGATTTTAGGACTTTTTATAACTTATTAACGGCTAGATATTTAAAGCGCCAGTGTAGTTAACGTATTTTCGACTTCGTCAGGTTTAAAACCACAATTTCTGCGACTTAAAGGCGAGGGAAAAACTCTGGCTGTTTTTAACTAGTTCTTTTATATTAACGTTAAAGTTAATACCGAGGGTTTTTATATCTTTTAAGCAAAGTAAAAGAAAAATAAGTGACTTAAAGATGTGGAATATAATTGTTGTTATCACAGTTTAAATTACCGTTATCTCTAATAACGATAGTTTTTCGCCTTTTTTTAAGTTAACTTTGTATTCATTAACATCGTAACGATTGATGTTAGTTGTTAGTAATTTCTCTTTATAGCGTTATGTACTACGAATAGCCTTTTGTTAAGTGATTTATTACCTCTATGTCTGGCATAATACCTTGAAACGTATAGTCCACGTAATAATCGCGAAAATTAAATATATATAAGGGTTTTTACTACCTAAACGGTATAGAAAGACGTAGTCGACTAGTTACTAGGCCTTATGAAAAGTAGTATTTTCGTGTTACTTAATTTGCTCAAGGGTATTAGCGCTGTTAATTAGCTCATCGCCTTCGAAGTCTGCGATTTTATTCAAGTAATCTTATTGAGAAGTATTGGAGTATTGGGCGTAAAATATTGACCTTTTGTTATTACTTTCGACAAGGGGGTATCGATCAAACTAGAAGTTAGAATTTCTATAAATTTAATATACTTTACTATTATTACGACGATACTGCTTGCAGTTAACAGGTCTGCCTAAATATTGACCTTATTAGCGCTAACATAACGATTACCTCCAATTTATAGCTGGTAAAATAAACCTTAGGCGTTAAAAGCGCCCGTAACCGTACTTTTAGTCAACATAATTAATTATCATAAGGTTTTTTTCATCTATGTTAAGGTAGTTGTCAGTTTAGGCGTATATTCCAAGCGAATTTAGTGTACGTGCCATTATAGTGGTAAGCGAGGAATGCAACTAGCTAAAAAAGCCTTGGCAGGTAGTATTTAGACTTTATAGGATGTATTTAAACTCGTTAACGCCCGTAATTGCTGTCTGTACTTACTCGCGAAATGTGTCTTCACTAACGTGGACTTTCCTCATTACTTTTTGGTACAATATTAATTTTTCAAGCATCAAATTAAGGATATTCATTGGTGTTTTCTTTTTCTTTTTTCTTTTTGTTATTATTGTAGTTTACCATGTATTGGTTTAATATATATGATATTAGGCGAAGTAGATATCGTATTTGACGTGGCTTCTTATGCCGTCGTAGATTCTGCGAACCGTAGTAGTTTTGATAATGAATGTTAGTTGATAGTCTTTAGTATACCTTGTAAAGATTTCGGAAAATAATAAGTCAAAACCTAAAGGGGAAACCTCTATCTTTTTGCATATATTTAGAAAGAGAATTATCTTGGTGTTAAGGAGATTGTAATACTTTCCGTCATATTTTTCTACGTTGTTTCAAATCTTAGCGAAATCCATAGGAAGTTTGTAATTAATGTTAACAATATTGACAAGTCTCAGGGAAAGATTGCCATAGTTATCCTAACCTTAAATAATATTTCCCGGAAATTTAAGCCTTAAAGCCTCCAAAGTGTGATGTTAAGGGTAATTGCCAGTCGCTTAGCCCGAGGGATAAAGTTTTGTAGTAGGACTTATGGTAGGCTTTCGTGTATAAGCAAACCTGAAGGGAAAAGGTTTTTGAAGGGGCTGTCGATTGAACTGCTGGGAAACGATAGGTAATTAAAGGTTTTAGAAGGGTTTACAATCTTGTTTAATTAACTGGTGTAAAACACTAATGTTAATACCTTTAGCAGCGTTGGGAGCCTTTACTTTATGCGTTCTACCGCCGTTAAGGGCGTACTCCGCGCTGTTACGTAAAGGTTCTGGACTACCAAACATCTTAATAGGTTTCTCATCGCTGGTACGTAAAAAGGCTTAACTTAGCTAAAGGTGATAGGGGGGTTCCCTGAATCGCGTATAAGGGAGGTAAGGTTCTTTAACACCCTTTTCTTTAGGATATAGGTCTTAAGGATATTTTTATAGCTAGGCAAGGTCGAAAAGTTTTTATACTAGTTTAGTGTTTCTTTACAATAATATATTAACTTTTCGTCGCTTTAATTTTGCCTTAATCTGTAACTTAACCCCTCTTTCAATCGAAGTTTATATATTAATGGTTTGGTTTTTAAAAAGATTACAGAAGTTGATAAAGTTGTAGTTAAGGTCTTGAGTATTATTATGTTTAATAATGTAGTAGCCGATGAAGTTGATAAGATATTTTTTGGTTAAGTTTTCGTTAATGTTTTATCTCTAGAGGTCTTCGTTATATTACTTCGTAAAAAGGGTTTCCAAGGTATTAATCTCTTTCGGAATCTTTTAAACTGGTGTTATCTTGAGGTTTAAAGCGATATAAGATTTGGTGAATAAAAGACTTGGTGATTTAGGGTGTAGAGACTTGGTGTTTTGGTAAAGTAGGGGCAAGGGTTTGGTATAGAGGGTAATGTCGAAAGTAGTTATTGGTGGTAAATTTTGTTTGGTGTAGGTATTTGGTTGTTTTTATTAAAGTAGTAGTACCCGTAGTAGTACTTACTTAGCTGTTTGCTAACTTTCCAAACTTTGAGAATTCTAACAGTTAATCTCAATGTTATTCTTTAAAAAGAATACGTGAAGATTTCTTGGTGTTTTCAATAGCGATACTATCGCTACCTATAGTCTGCCGTAAAGACTGGCGTAGCCTGAAAGTCTCCCTTATATACTGCCGTAAAGACTGACATAGTAGTAAGGAACCTTCGTAAAAATCTTTCCTCTACCTTAAAGTTAACGTAAAGTGTAACAACTAGAAAGTAGCTTTTTATTTTACTTAGATAATCTGTACTTAAACAAATAAGAACTAATTAGTATTGGTAGAGCTTTAGATTGTTTCAATATTATTGATTCGAATAGTAATCGAATTAAAAGTAGTATTGCATTGGTTAAATTATAGATATATCGATCTAGGTTTAGCAGGCTGCTAGCTAGTCTGTACAGTAATTTTTATGGTCAATTGCTTGGCCCGTGCCTTAGAGTGAAGTGCAGCGTACTGCACTCGACTTATACCTAATGCGGTAAGTCTATACAAAGCCATACACTCAACTTTCAGTTCACTATAATCAGCTTTACTATAAGTAAAGTTGATCTACTGCACTGTATGTAGCACTATTCCAACAACATGTTTTATAATATATATTATAATTTTATGTGAACTATAAAAATACCGTGAAATTAATAAAATGAATTGAATAGACATAAAGTTAATTTAACTAAGGGCGTCATAAAAAGAGTATTAGAAACATTTATATTTACAAACACTCTCTTTCTTACCATTGCTACCCCGATTTTATAACCTAGCTGATAATAGGCATTTTACTCTCATATGTTTCTACAAGTCGTTGTATTCTACGCCTCAAATTTATCATTATCTCCTTATACTATATTTCAATTTTTAAAAAACCTGTTGACTATTTTATTAATATATTATCAGTTTTCGCAATTTCATTTGCTGCTCTACAAATATTTCATTACCCTTTATATACATTATTCATTACGTATGTTATTTTTCAAAAATTTGGTTTTGATTATCTATGTAGTTGATGTATAAGTCTGTTTAAACCGGAAATATAAAAGGTGGTAATTAAATTCTTTCGAACAGGGACAGGGAGCGGGCGGCCTCTATGTTGTTTTCGTCGTTATCTTCGTTGTCTTCATTATTGTTGTCGTCATCGCCCTTTCTATTTTCATTGTCATCTTTATGGCCGCCGCTATTATCGACGTGATTACCAACGTTTTCACCACGAAAAAGGCTTAAAGCCCCTTGCGCCTTAAGTTACATACCTTTAGGTAGAAGGCAATGGTCAGGGTTACCCTTTTGACGATAATGTATGAACACTTCGTCGAATTTACCTACGTAATACATATGTAAAACCGCCCGCTGAACGGTAATAATAGTCGTTTTTTCCGCCAGATAGCTATCAATACATAACGAAAAAAATTGAATCTTAGCTTTATATGATGTAAATAAAGAGAAGATATTAAAAGAGGAACTTCTAAATAACGTATTAAAAAACTAGATAACGAATAATCAAGCTATAATTTACGTATTTAAAGAATAAGTAATTCACTGTAAAATAGGCGAGCATGTAGGAAGGCTTTAGTTAAAGGCTCAAATACTATAAATATAAAGGCTTATCCATTACCGCCCCGTTTTTAATAATAGTGACGGGTCTAAACGCTCCCACTTTAAATATATTCGGCGAAAAACTTACTGGCTGCAGTTTAGAGAAGGTATGATACGCAAGTTATAACTATAAACGACCTAGGGGAATTTACCCTCATACGATACTTTAACGTTTTATATATTAAAACGACCTCGTATTGTATGTAAGAAAAACGAGTTTCGAGTCGACGGGTCTACTCTGCTATTTCCGCCTCATTTACGTTACGATTGGTATATTATAATTTAAAAGGGAAAATGTTACGTATCCCGATATAACTCAATCATATTACGAGTATATTACCGAGGTAGAATTACGTGTAAAAATAAGGATTTATTCATAGCGAGTAGGTAAAATTTATAACATTAAAAAACCTTCGCTCCTATTTATATTTATATTATTTTTGTTGTAGTATAACAAGTGAAAGAGGGAGATAGTGGGAAAGAAAAATAGAAGGGGATAGGGGAGTAGCGGTGGCGGTGGATAAAGCGAAGCAAAAATTAGAGATAAGGTTAAAAGACAACAGACTATTAATAGAGGCAGGGAAACGAACAGCGATCACTAAGATTGCGGCGCGATGACTTTATCGCTCTAAAGGGCGCCTCTTAACACGATTTTTGCGAGTCATATTATATAATGTAATGAGTATATGCTATAGAAATATATAAGCGTGGTTTAAATAATTAATGGAGTAATTAATTCATACGAAAGCGCCGTATGGCTAAATGATGGCTTACCTTGTAGATGGTAACGCATCGTTGGAGGAGAAGGAAAAAGTTTTTCCTAGATCGATAGTGATATTTTACTTTATATTGATTTTACAACATTTGACATCGATAATTGAACATTTGCGAGGATTATTAACATTTTAGAATAAGTTTCCAAAGCCTATAAAACCATTATTACCAAATAATTAATTACCTTTTTAAAAAGATCATAATATATACTACTGTCATTGCCGAACAATCGATTAAATGCTTGAACGAATTACATTATACTATCATTACTAAAGTATAGATACGAAGCTTTTTAATAAGAATCAAGATTTATAGTATTGATATTATTAGATATTACTATAGTGAGCAAGCGTAGACGACTACGTTTACGGAGTGTATAATAGCGTGCCACGTTCAAGAGAGTACGTTCGAAAAGTATATAATAGAGTATTACGCTCCAGGTAGGAACTTATAAGCTCTTACCTGAGGCGTGCACTCTCTGGATTCCTCTTCTCCCTTCTGCATCTTATCCATCTTACTATTTTGAATATTATATTATCTTCCTCAATCGTTGACGTAAATAAGTAATAGACAGTAAGTTTACATACTTAAGATTTGCTTAAAAACTACTGAACTAAGAGCTATATTAGCAATAGTAACGTAATCAAAGTTTTGGTGGATATGGTAATTGTAACTACTATTATTGTAATAGTCATCAGATTTATTGGATCTATAAAAAGTCGTGTAATTAGTTAAGTCGTTATGCCATTGCCAATGGCTATGAATAGTAGGTAATATATTATACCTAATATATTACTATTTTCAATAAGGATTAATTAAACCGCGTCGTTGATAACGAGAACAAAGTTGCGTCACATGATGAAGATGAAACGTCAAAGCTAATTACGTAACAAAAACATAATTATATTAAAACAAATTAATATTCAACTAACTACGCCTTTCTATATCTCCTCATAAGCGAAAACACCTATCTTATTTATAACTATTAAGTTTTTAACCCTTTATATACTTTGAATTTCGGCGATAATTAGGCGAAATATACGTTTTAAGGAATCATACTAAATACGGGGGCAATAAAGTACTTAATAAAAAATATTTCTAGTATATCTTATTACAACCGAAAATTTTCACTGTTACGGAAATTAATAGTTAAAAAGCCGGCAAAACTAAAGTTAGATTTAGTTTATGTAAGAAATTATGGAAATAAAAATCAAATAATATATAAATAATTATTGAATCGATTATTTTTCACATTTTTGGATCTTTTACCATATTCATTTCCTATATAAAAGTATAAAATTCCTTGGCTTTAATATGAATATCAACATTGATAAGCTATTTAAGGAGAATTGAATATTTTCTTTTATTTTAAAATAGAAAAACTTATGTTTTTACATTGTGAAACTAAACTTAATAGTGATAAACTTAACGGAGTTGGAGATACTTTTGTCGGTAAGGTCTTTATACGTCAACTTAAGAAGAAGATAGTATTCAGAATAGTAAGATTGATAATATTGATAATAGATAGTCAAGAGGGAGAAGATACATCCGCAGAGTGCATGCCTCAGGTGAGAGCTTATAAGCTCTTACCCGGGGCGTAATACTCTACTATACACTCTGATAACTTCTCTCTTGAGGCGTGGCACGCTATTATGCACTTTATGAGAGTGCATCCTGCAGCGTGACATGTATTATGTATTCTGCAAAAGTATACCCTATAGCGTAACCGTTTAATAACTAGGGATATATAATAATATCCATACAGGCAATATTTACTTCTTCTGAGAGCTTTGTATTTATAATTTAGTAATAATAATACAATTTTTTTATACCCTAAGTCAGTTGTTTAGTAGTGAAAGTAAAATTCTTCAAAGCCCTCAATCAGTTATTTTAGTATTGATAGTAATAGTAATGTAATTCGTTTAAGTCACTAATCAGTTCTTTTAGTAATAACAGTGGTGCAGGTTTTGAAGGATTATTCAAGAAGGTTGTGATCCCTGTAGAGGTGTAATTGTAGAGGTTTGATTGTAGATGTTATGTGTTCTAAAGTTAGTATACAAAGATATATTGTTTTTGGTTTATTCAGAATTTCTTCTATTTTTCCTTTAAAGACGTGCTTTCACCTCTAAGATAAACACTCGATTAGCTATTCGGCTATTATACGCATAAATTACCCGTATTCATTAGTTATTTAGCGCTTTCGTATGAACTAATTACTTGATCAATACCATATTTCACCCGGTTTTTGAAACAGATGTCGCGTATGAATCAAGCCTAAAATCGCCGTTTAGCGAAATCATAGCATCGGAATAAAACCGTCGTAGCCGTAATGCACCGTCCCCCTAGTATTAGTTTCTCTAGTACCAGTAGTATATCTTTAATTCCCGCACCAACACTTTTCACATTATATCGGCAGGTTGACAGCAAACGTCAATAAACTGGAGATGATATCATAAACTAGTACTTATCTTAATAACCGCTAGAGATTTAGCTTTAACGATTACTATAATTTTAAAATTGTCTTATTGTTGGAACAGTATTGAAATGGTATTGTATGCAGTGCAGTAGGTCAAATTTACTATAAGTAAAGTTGACCGTACTGCAAGTGTATTGCTTTGTGCGAACTTACCGCATTAGGTGTAAGTTGAATGCAATACGCTGCACTTCACTCTAGGGCATGGGCTAAGTATTTGACCATACAAATTACAGTGTAGACCACCTAGCGGTTTGCCAAACCTAGAATAATACATCCACTATCTGACTACTGTAATACACCTGTTACTTTGACCAATCGAATCGATAACGTTATAACGTCCAAAGCCTACCAACACTGATCAGTGCTTATTAGATTAAGCACAGATTCGCTAAGTAGAAGAAGAAGTTACTTTCTAGTTAGGCTTTGTAACTACGTATGGTAGAGAGAATATTTTTGCGAAAGACCCTAAGGCTACGTCTGCTGTTTATAGGTAATTAAAAAGAAGACTTTTAAGTTCTTTTGCTGTTTACAAGTACTTGAAAGTGGCAACGGTATTGCCATTGTCGAAAACACTAAGAAACCTTTACTAAACGAATTTCAAAGAAAAAGCATTGAGATTTACCGTTTAAAAGTCTTTAAGCTGATAAGTTGGTAAACGGCTAAGTTAGTACTACCGCGGGTGCTATTACTGTAAGAAAAACGACTAAGTCCCTACGCTAAATAACTTACACTAATAATGACCTCCGACCTTACTTTTTACACTAAACCTTTGCCTTACTTTACTCTTTTTACTCTCCACGCCACGTCAATCGTTAAGTTCGTTGTTTTAAGCGGAATTACCAAGTTATGCTAAGAAAGCTACGTTGCGCGACTCCACGTTGAAACGCCAAGTTAATACGGTAAAATCGCCAAGTCCCCACGCTCCCAGATTACGAAGTCCACTACCAAGCTCTATAAAAGCCGAAAACGCCAAAATTTCTACTGTAAGTATTTACTTTAAAGATATTACAGACTTCTAACAAAAAAAAAAAATTAAGGATCTCAGTATTACTTTCGCAAATCATTACGATAAAGACCTGTAGATTAATAAAGTTAATGAAGACTTTACCCCCAAGTATCTTACCAACTACTTTGGTTACTTTATCCTCGACGTCGTTTATAACAATGAAGATACAAGTGTTAAAGCTTATTTCGATTATGTCGAGTTTTTTGAGGAATGTAGTTTAGATAGGTAAAAAAAGACAGAGAAGTCGGTTAAAGTTAAGTTAAGGGCTGATTTATGTCGACAAGGGATTTTACTGCCTTTGAAGGTCGGTAAAGACGGCAACTTCGCCGACGTACTTTACGAGTGCATCACTGATGAAAATCTACAATAGATTTAAGAAGATAAAGGAAAAGGGATTGTTGACGATAGTAATCTTTAACGCCTATATACACTTTCGTAAGGATTTGCCTAAGCCTAAATAAGTAAACACGAGGAACCGATAGATCTACACCCCTCAAGCCTTTAGATCCACCAGTCTATTACGCATGAGCTCTAACGAACCCCATAATATTAAAAGGATTGTTATTGAGTTCCCGGCTATGGAAACCCTTAGGCCTACTTCTTCTAAGCTTTTTAGCACGTCTAATTTTAATAGCCAAATCAAGGAAGAACCTGTTTTATACTCGAGTCCATTTTGGGTACAATTACCGGCTTTTTTCCTCTAAACTTAGCCAAAGATAACTATTTTGTTTACCAACACCAACAATAGCCTTAGTCTTTTTTCTAGCTAGGCGAGGATTATAATTAATATATTATACTTCCTCTTTGACGAGTCCTTATAGAGGATAAGGATTATACGGTAATAATTATATTCGTTAAGATTTGAGAAGGTAAAGAGAAGTATAATAACAAGTTGTATAACCTCCTCGACATTAAGTTACGCCTGTTCTTTGATATTTGCCGCCAAATAAGAGTTAAGCTGCCAGTTTTTTACTTATTGTTTCCTAGTATCTTGACCGGATAAATTGAGGATTATTAACTTTAATACCTTACGAATTGTACCTCGTTTTGCGAAATCTACAATAACATAAGGGGCTACTTCGAATAAGATGTTAACCTTACTAAGTATTATACGGATTGGAATATTATTAAGTGGTTCTACATATTGGATTATAAAAAAGAATTGGAAAGTAAGATTGACCTTTTAAATTAGATATTTGACAGGCTAATACTTTGCTAATAGGTAATAAGGAACGTGGGAGCTAGCGAAAGCACTTTACGCCAGTAAGTTCGAAAAGCAGTTACGGGTTATGAGGAATTCAAATACGCTTTATAATGGCTTAATACCACTTGCGAAGGGTTTTTTAACTAATTAAGTTCCTCTCTGACGATCGTAACTGCTCGAGTTTCTGGCTCGACAAGTATGTACCTATAAGCTCCAGAATTTAGTAACGAAAAAGATACTTCCAATTCGTATTATATTAATCGACGGTACGGACGACCCGGTAAATACGGTTAAAAAAGGATCCGGATATTTATTCATGAAAAAAGGTATTTATCCTCGTTAAGGTTTTTAAACCGATTAAATAGGTTTAACTTAAATATTAAGAAATATTATATTTACAGCAAACAAGGTTGTTGGTTAATACATTATATTACCGCCAAGCATAATGTTAAATAGGTCATGTACCATACACAATACCCCTCTACTTTAAAATAGGATTATATGAAACGCGTCACGCAATTTGGAGGAAATAAAGTTAAGGATGAGGAAAATAAGCTGAAGGCTATTAGTTGGTACAAAAAAATCAACGTTAATACCGGTATTAGCCCAGAAGTTACGTAATAACTAGCTGACTACGCATTTATGTACTTCCTTATAGGTAAAAATCCTTAACGTCGTTATAAAGATGAAGACCTTAGCCCTATATACCTTTTTACTATTTAAAACCGGTATGCAAAGTAAGTTTTTTAAGAAAATATACCGGATATAAGGGTAATACGGTATTTAATAGGAGGTTTTTCGTAGTATATCGCATTACGAAGGGATACAGATACCGTTACGGAATTTAATTACGCCGATGCTAATAAAGCTAAAGTTGACTTTGGCCTTGTAAAATAGATATTTTCACTGGGATTGATGATAGTGAAAACTGTTATTAGCCTTATTGTTTTCCATTTCTTAAAATCCTCTACCCCCTGTTTCTTTTATCTTCAAGATATGAAAAACCTTAGCGTTAACGTTAATATTTAAATTAATAAGTTAATATATATTAAATCCAGTGAAAGGTTCTTATTTAACTTAAAGTAACGTTATTTTTAACTTCATTTTTAAGGACTAAAGGCAATTAATTACGAAGATATGGATTTGCTAACGTTAAAGATGGTAAAACGCCTTTACCATCATTATCAAATATACTTTTAAACCCCTTTAATATTTAAATTTACGTTAAAAGAAAATCAAGACTTTAACTTGAAAATTTTCGTAAATGTGTTTTATTTAAACGGCAAGCTAATATTATACTTTGTAAACTCCGTTACGGCTTTCCACAATACAAAGTTTTTTAAAACCATTGCGACGAAGAAAATATAGGAAGTACTACGTACTTTATAAATGAATACGTACTTTGGTCCGCTAAACATATCAGTTTACGATACCGGTACCAACTTTATTACAATAAAGTTTTAAGCTAATGTAAATTTAATAGGTATTGAGTATAAATAGGTCTTTGTAAAAGCTTATTAGGGTATTAGGAAGATTAAAAAGGCATACTTACTTTTACAAAAGACCTAAGATATCCTTTATTAAAAATCGAAAGTTTTACAAGTTAACAGGCATGGCTTTCAATGACGGTAAAAGGTTTTAACGATACTATTAGCCCTAACGTACTTATACCAATTTTACTGGTATTTGGAGTTTACCTACGTATAATAACTAAGTCGATACTTTTATTAAACACCTAAAAGCGTGTTATGATATATAACAAAGTGTTAAAGGAACTAAAAAAGGAATCGATACATCACTAGGTAAACGATACCCTTAATACCAGGAATGATGCGTTAATGACAGATATATTTTTACTCCCCTTGTGAAATAAAGTTTTTACGTGGTGCGAGCAAGGTGAACGAAATAAGTTATATAAAATCTTAAGTATTACCAAATTAAATGTGGTAATTAAAATTATTAACAGTCCCGTAACTTTCCGAACTATATAAATCAAGTCGTATAAAATACCCCTTCAGTCTAATAAATATTTTAACGTTGATAAGCTCCGAGCTGAACGAATTAGTTAATATAAACTTTTTGAGTCGATTATTAACAAACCAATAAAACGCTGACGGCGCGGAAAACTATTTAAGAAGAGGATATATATTAACGAGGAGGAAAATAAAAACTATAGACCTGATAAGTTATATATAATGATATGAGTATTTTAAAAGGAAAAGTTTAATGGAAAACTTGCCTTTAACTTAGGTGCCGAAGGTATTATTAATACACAGGGTAAGCCTTTAAAGGAAAGTAACTAAGTGGAAACTAATAGCTTCTTGTTACGGGGGGTTATACAATTTATGCCGTTAACGTAATTTAAAAAATAAGATATTATTATTTTTAAGTCGAGTATAATTCACGAGATTAAAAGTAGAACTATAAACCGGCTATACGAAAAGTCAAGGCTAATCGTTTAAAGATATGGTAACAAAGGTAAGAACTAAATACTTATTTAATCGCTTACATTCCAAAAAATCAGACAACGTTTAATCGTTATTATCACTGCTAGTTTAAATGCTAACGTAAAGGGTTATTTACAATTAATGGCCGGGATATTACGTAAACGTATACGTAGTTTACCACCGATTTTTAGCGGATTATATTACTGGAATTACCATAAAAACTAAGGGATAAGTTTCCGGCTGGCACGATAATATAATGTATCAAGTCCCTATACGGACTGGTGAAGCCTGGCGTCTACTAGTTTTTAATGTACCAAATATACTTTAAAAATGAGCTAGGTATAAAAACTTTAATATTTAACTCGTACCTATTAATTATGAAGGGTAAAGACTTTGGTATCGTGGGTATACTAATGAACGATAACTTTTTTTTCGTCGATATTAAATTTATAACGGTAGAATAACATGTTGTCGAAAAGTTGAGATTTTAAAAGTGTAAGCTAATTAAACCGTTGGTTAAAAACATACACCTTAACTTTAACGGATCTTCACTCCGTATCCACGGTATTAAGGTCGAAAAAAGCATTTATATCAACCTACGTTAAAATTAGTAAGTCACGAGCCTGAAGATTATCGATAAGGTTAACAAGGTAAGAGTATAAAGATACCTAAAGTAAAGGGCCCTTACGGCTTATATTGTTACGCTTTATTAACTAGAGGTATTGTATAACCTTTCTATTACGGAACAATCAAAAAACCGGTAAAACAAAGATTTTGAAAAGTTAAACAAGCGGATTTAATAATAAATAGATTACTTGGAAAGAGGAATTAATATGGTTTTTGTAAATTTAACGAAAACGAAACTAATAATCTTTACAGACGGGTTATTTACTAATGATATTGACCTTATATCGTAAATCGGCTTCTTCATAATACTCGTTCACAAAGATAAATTTAAAGGGCAGTTTACGGTACAATGATTAGTTTTAATATTGGTATTGTTACTAATAATATATTAAGAATTTTTATTAAATATCTAGGTTTATTACCGATACTTGTGGTAGTATATACCGACTTCCGAAGCTTTTACATTTACCTATTAAAACTAAGTACGACTGATAACAAAAGCCTAATAATAAACGTAATAACTTTAATAGAGGAATACAAAGCCCGGAAAATGAGTAAGTTCTAGTCAATTAACGGCCAAAATAACCCTACCGATGCTATAACTAAGGTTACGCCTAATAATGCCTTAAAAAGGTTTGGAGACAGTAATGCGCTGACTATATGAATCGAGGGATAAACAAATCGCCTAATACGTAATACCAATAAACAAGGATACCCTAGCGAATTGGAAGACCTTTAGGGTGGTAGGGGTAGCGATGGCAGTAGTTTAAATTACTAGCAAAAGGTGTGCAAGTAATGACGTATTTGATTTGCGCAAGTCTATGGCGAAGGATTTGTACACGGGATTTAAGAAGCGAAAGCCTCCGAAAGGTTGAGAAAAAGGGCTACAACGGGCTATAATTAAGGTTATTTCCAATATAGATTGATCGGAATTAACAGGGGTCTAGCCTATTGTTAGCTTGTAAATTAAGGAGGGATTTCAAAGGTTACCACCAATTAATAGCAAGCTACGCTAGCGTACAGGCACAAAAACTAAAAGCCGTCAGTATTGGAAGAGTATTACAATGGAATTGCATGTAATGTAGTAGGTTAACTTTACTGTAAGTAAAGTTAACTGTACTGTAAGTGTATTACTTTGTACAGACTTACCGCATTGAGTGTAAGTCTAGTACAGTACGCTGCACTTCACTCTAGGGCACGGGCCAAGAACTTGGCCATAAAAATTACAGTGCAAACCAGCTAGCGGTCTGCTAAACCTAGAACAATACATCTACTATCTGACTACTGCAATACACCTGTTACTTCGACCAATCGAATCGATAACGTTGCAATGTCTAAGGCCTACCAACACTTATGCTACTCTAAAACATGTTTACGCTATATAGCTAATCACATACATAGGTTACATCATATAACAAGCTTCATAACAACTCAATAACAAGTACTTCTCTTTTCTTTTTATTGGTGATTATAGACAGTATCCAATCATCTTAAGAAGAAACATTGGCTCTATTTTTGTACATGATACATTGTTTTAAATATATCAAATTTATATTTTATGCGTTAAAAACCCCAATCAAAGCTTTAATGCCGAAATATTGGGTGTGGTACGTAATAAAGTCCTTTTCTATCAAAGGTGAACCAATAATTTACACTTTTATAATACCTTATAAGGTTTTTACGAAAAGCAATCGAAACCCTTTGCAAACACATTGTAAAGGAACTGAGGCTGGAGCTGTCGCTCAAGGTGGTCAAATTTTGTCCATAAACCTCGATGGAGGGAGAAAGAAGAAGTCCCTACTAGGGAGCTGCTATAGAGCTAAAATAGTGTAACCCCCTAGTCATGTGACATGTGGAAGTATTTCTCTATACGGCTTCCTCCATGCTTTAGAGTATTATAAAATCGTGTAAAATTACCAGGATTGAATCCCTGGTAATATTAGTTAGGTATTGGTCTATAGCATTATCCTTGAAGACATCCCCCCTCCTTTTCTTCTCTTTTTTTCATTATGCGTGGTGTAGCAAGTATAAAAAAAGTAAACGCGCCTTTTCAAACGTCGTAGTGTTATGTAAAAGGTGATGGACCGTGTTAGGCTGGAGAGTTACGTGGAAAATACTTTAATGCCCCCCTTACAAGTAGTCTCTAAGCTTTAATTTCAAAAACAAAAATTTTCTTCTTTCTTTAACCTTTATTATTTAACCTTTAGTACGGTATTAACTTTTATATCCCTTTTTAACATTAATATTAACCTTTTTAACTCTTAATATAATAATAATATTATAGTCTTTTTCGCCTATTATAATAATATTTCTTTTATGTCCGCCTTGTATTTTATACGATGAGTCCCCAACTTATTACTAAGATTGATAAAACCTTTAGAGATATAAGTTACTTATTTTAAAGCCATTTGGTTCCTGTTAACGAGCGCGAAGTTCCCTGCTCTACGGGCTATTAATATATATCTAGATGAAACTCGGGAGTAAACGTGTTTCGAATACTTTTATAGAATGGTATATAACCAAAAGAAATCCTATTAGGAAACCGAAGGTAAATGATGTAAATAACCGTAAAAAAAACTATAATAATCGGTTAAATACTGGTATCCGATATCATCTTTGCTTCGTCGAAACCATAGGCCATAGCTTGAGCTATTCCTGTACGCCTTTAAATCTAAATCTTAATATAAATAAGGCGGTAAAGGAGTTATCCAGAGCGTATTTAACGTTTGATTTTCAAAACCGAGGTAAGTTTATATTTCAGCTGTTTTATAATACTAACGAGAGGTTAAAAACGTATAAACTTAAGTGGTCGTTATAAAAAAGGTTACAAAGTTACGTCGTATTACATAAAAAAAGTTTATATCGAGACAGAGTAAGTTTTATTCCTATTACATCTATATGCTTCGGGGGCCTATGTGCCGTATAACTAATAAATAAGGAATGTAATATTTAAGTAATTTTTTATAATAAAGAAAAACTGTAAAAAACGCGATTAATGAACGGTTAGAAAATGTTATTAAAAGTGATATACCAGCTTGTCGAGGTTTCAAAACGTATGAATATTAAGTTAAATAAGCTAGTTTAAATAGGTACAAACCTATCAAGTAAGAAGTTAAATTAGGAATTCGAAGATATATTTTAATAGTTTCTACTGTCGTGTTTCAGTTTTTCGTTTTTATTAATACCAATATATTTATTTGTTACCCGTTCGTTAACGGCTTATACAACGTTCTATTTCGTAAAGTAAAATATAAATATTAGGCCCTTTTACGATCTAGATGTAAAGGCCCGTCGTTATATTTAATTAATTAGTAATGCCATTCGAAGGTGTTACGTATTACGATATTAAAAAAAAACTTAAAAACAGTTTTTACATTAAGTATACATAACCTATCTACTCAATTGAAACCTATCGTTTGGATAAGTTATAAAGTCTATTATGTTCGAATTAAGGTTTGTTATGAGCTCGTCAAATACTTTTAACGTGGTATTTCGGGTTCATTTCGTCGTCGTTACCGATAATATCAATGGTTTACAGTTAAAAGTTTCGAGTTTATTAGTTTAAAAGTGGATTTGAAGCGGTTTATAGGAATTAATTTATATGAAATCGGGGATGTTTCCCGCCCTAAACGTTGAGTTCAATAATATAGGAGTCAATTACATGCGTTACCCGGTATTTGTCGTAAAGTCAATTTAATTTCTATCAAATTTCGTCTGATTTGTATTTTTTTTAAAAAGCTAAACATTATTGTCGACCTGAAAACGTTCTAAGGGAAAACGTTGCCCATTAGAGATCTCCTTTATACGCTATTACGTAACCTTTTTTAAGGCTTATACAAAAACTTTAATTTTGAAAATAAGTTAAATAAAGTCCTTAGACGTTACGTATAATATCGTAACCGGAATTAAAAAACATTATACCGGTTATATGAAATCAACGAAGTAATTATAGGTTATAAAAACGGGTTAATACTAATAGTAATCGTATCCTTATTATTTAAAGTGAATCAATAGCTAAGCAATAAACGGTTTTAATTGAATTAAGTAAAAACCACAAAAAAACGTTAATACGTTTAAACTTTTTAATTTACGTATTCATTTACACCGTTTGTTCTCGGGTAAAAATAAATATTTAAACGTTATTTTAACTGGGTTAAATTGTAAAGTTGTTTTCAAAACCTACCGATTCAACTGAAATTACGGTTGTTCATAAATTTATGGGAAAATTTATAAATTTTTTAATCATAATTCAAAAACCGTTTCGTATAAGTTTCGACGTTTATAATAGTCATAACTTCGAAGGTAATAACTTTAATAAAATGGTTCATAATAATTATAAGGTAATGTAGGTTGTTAGTACGTTTGTATTATAAATTAACTATAAAGTTTATAGAAAATTTGCTTTAAAGCCGTTCAAAAACCGAAAGGGGTTTCAAAAGTTTTTTCCAACGGTATTTATAAAAGGTTATACGCTTATAAACGTCGTAGTTACAGAAAAAAACGGTGGACCATATAATATAAGCCGTGTGAAAAGTTTATTTTGAAAATGATAATAATAGTAACATCGCAGTCCGAATAGCCGGTCAAAAATGAATTATATATAAGTTAAATTAACGCGATAGTAAATAACCTATAAGTAGGTACCTAAATACGGTCGCGAAACCGTAAAACCTTATTCTCATTTACTAAACATTTCGAAATCGAAACCTTTAACGTACAATCGTTGTTAGTATTGATATCCATTAGAAAAAATTGATCGCCTAAAAAAATTACACGTATTAGTCGAGGGTAGGAAATATAGTGTATAATAAAGACGTCCCAAGAGCTTCAAAGGTCGATGTTAGTAAAAGGTTTACGATTTTTTTGAAATATATTTGCCGATGACAGTTAACCAAACAATACCTGTACACAAAAACAGCTCCAAAACGTATTATTTGTAACGTAATAATTGAAGTATTCGACCTAAGAACCGTAAATAGAAAATTCTTTTCAAAATATCCTAGTTTCGTTAAAATAATGTATCAGGTTATGTGTAATTTGCCTCTTTATTATAAATTAACCGGAGACGAAATTATGAAATGTCTTTAATTTACCGAATTTATCGTTTAAAGAGTCTTCGCATAACTATAAAGTACTTGAAATTTTTATAATTTGTTAAAATAGTCAATGGGCGTACCGTACCCAAAAACTTCGAATTCCATACTTTTAAGAAATTCATAATTCAGGGTAACTCTTTATTGTGGATTTTTCAATCATATTCGGCGAAAGATAAACGAAGAAAGTAATAATTTATTAAGCGTAGATTACCGTGGTCCTCGCTTTTAACGAAAATAGTCTGCTAAGGTTTAATTAAAATAATCGAATTTTTAAAAAAATATCGTAATCATAATCCTATTAAATAGGTATAAATCTGGGAGGGAAGTTAAACTTAAGCCGTTTTAAAATAACTTTTTCTTAAGACCTTGAACGATATATAACGTCTTTACGGTCTGACCGAAATAATAGTATAATAATCGTCGAATAATCATAAATAAAATACTGGTAAAAGTTTACGAATTTAAAAAACCTTTGTACTTTTAAAACTAACGTAAAAGCCATTTATTCGCGAATAACATATAACTTTCTTGGGGTTATATATATGCCAACGTTATCCTTAATAACGAATCTAAGGTAATTAGTTTTCTAAGCGTCGAATCCGCATTTGGAAACCTCTAAGTTAAGTTTCATGACATTTAAAACGTGAAAATTTTAATTCACTTTAATTACATAGTTGTTAAAACTTTATTGAAGTAAACGAATATATTATTAAGGTAAGTAAAAAAAATTATCAAAAGAGGGCGTAACAAATTATTAATATATCGTTAAAAGGTATCTTGGGTGTTAAATAAGCCGAAAAAAGTGATACAATATTTGAAAAGTCCGAAATGTATACTAAATATAGTCTTTTTTCCCCTTAATGCAAAATTTGTAAAAAAAGGGTTTAATATTAAATTTATTGAACCATTCAACTTGTAAAATATTGGCGAAGGTTTTTTCAATAAAAATAAACGGGTAATGATCCACCTTCGTAATAATATTAAGTCAGCGGTAGTTGATATTAAAACGTAACCTATCTCCAGATTTCTTAATAAAAAAACAAGGGTGTTGGTAGGCCTTAGACGTTGCAACATTGTCGATTCGATTGGTCGAAGTAACAGTAGTATTGCATTGGTCAGATGGTGGATGTATCTTTCTATATTTGGCAGACCGTTAGCTAGTCTGCACTGTAATTTCTATGGCCAACTACTTGGCCCGTGCCCTAGAGTAAATTGCAGCATACTGCACTCGACTTACACCCAATGCGGTAAGTCTCCACAAAGCAATACACTTGCAGTATGGTCAACTTTACTGTAAGTAAATTTGACCTACTGCACTGCATGTAATACTATTCCAACAAAAGGGGTATTCGTTAAAAAAAATTATTAAAATATAGTTTTAGTTAAATTACTCGATCAAAGTCTTACGTAATATAAAAAGCTTTTTACGTAATATACTATACAAAAAGCCCTACAAGACTTTTAAAGGTTAGCCCTAATGATCGATACGAAAGACGATTTTGTAATTTACTCAAAAACTGTAAAAAAAGTATTTTATTATTAAAATCTTTATCAAATAAAGGGGGGAATTTCTTAAGGTCAACGGGAAGTTTATTATAATCGAAAACAAGTGGTTTTAAGGCAAGTGTTGGAGTAATATTTTCGAAAGAAACGGCGGCAAATCGCGAAGTAACGGTTCGGTTTCTACGGGCCTTTTGCAAAATAACGTAAAATATAACGGCGTTGACTCTATTCGTCGTTTTTTAAACTAGCGCGAATCTACGCTCCGAAATACCATGGTTACTAGCTCGCTTTAAAAGTGACATATACTTTAGGGCGTTATAAATAACCTGTTAATATTTTATACAAAGTTTATCCAAAAAACCGTTATATTATAAAAAAGAGAAAATATAAATTTATATCCGGTAACGGTATTTATGGGGATTCATATTAAAAAAAGTTATAAAGAAATGAATCTTAAAATGAAACTTGGTACGCAATATATAACTTCATCGAATCGTCGAAATAAAATAAAGAAACGCGGTGAATTTAAACGATAGATAATTTATTTACTCGTAACTTTATAGTATATGAAACCTATATTTATTGAAGCCTAAATTGAACGAATAAAATTATGATGTAAATTTATTATAAACGAAAAGCTATTTAAAAGCTAAAATAAAATCACTGAATCGAATTAAAATTCTTTTAACTCCTATATATAATTATATATCAAAATTTGGTTTTTTTCGTTTCCAATGTCGATGAAAAATTTAACTAAAGTAAAATAAATTTTTATAACGTCTTTAACGTTAAAACTATTTAGGAATTACGCTGGATTCCACGAATAAGTATTGATACAGTAATTATTTACGTTATAACATAAATATAACCCGAAATCTTTACGGTAGAAAAGTTCCAAAAGTTAATCTAAGCGACGCGTTATTTAAAAATGGCTCAAAAAGCATTTACGTTAGTTATAATAATATCGCTCTAACTATTTTGAAATTGCGTGTTGTTATTATTATTACCTCTATATAAAACGCCCTTAATAGTAATAATACTAATACCGTTGTAATTAATACGAAAGTTATAAAAGAGTTTATCGATAAGTTAAACACGGGTAATTCATTCGTTATAATCTGCGGGTATATCAAAAGGGAGTAATGTATTAACAAGTATATTATTAATAGCTCCTTATAAAGGGACTGAGGCTGGAGATGTCGCTAAAGGTGGTCGAATTCTTTCTATATACCTCGATGAAGAAGAAGAAGAAGTTCCTACTAGGGAGCGTCTATGGAGCTAAAATGGTATAATCCCTTTCTCCAGTCATGTGACGTGTCTTCGAGCGGCTTTCTCCCTGCTTTAGAGTATCGCAAGAGCGAGTAGAACTACCAGGGTTGGATCCTTGGTAAATACTAGCCAGGCACTAACCTATAACATTACCCCTAAAAACATCTTTGTCTTTTTTTCCCTCGTAATTGTTTTTGATATCATGTTGTAAGGCGCTGTAAGTATAAGGAAAGTACATGCGCCTTTTAAAATAACACGGTTCCATGTAGAAGACTCTAGGCTAACTTTACATAAAAGGGACTTCATCACCTTCCCCTTTATATAAATAATACATAAAGTCCCAATTGCTAAAAATAAAACTTCTTTTTTCTTTAACCTTCAACTTTTCTGTATAACTTTAGTAATTATAATTATTAGTGTAATATTTGTTTATTTGTAATTTTGGTACTCCCTTCACTTATTAACGTTATGATAAAACTTTAGCTCGCCGCCGAGGTAAATAAAGCTATCCGAGATATAGATTATATACTTTGGAGTTGTTTGGACCTTACTAACAAGTATGAAGTTTCCTGCTTTAAGGGCTATCGATATATACCTTAACGGAACCCGAGAACAGACATGTTTCGAATATGTTTATAAGATAGCGTATAATCCCAGGAAGTTTTGCTAAGAAATTAAGGGTAAGTGGTTTGAATAGTCGCGAGGAAATTGTTAACGAGTAGTTAAATATTAGGGTTCGGTGTCGCCTCTATTTCGTTAGAGTCACGGGTCATAGTTTTGGTTATACGTGTATGCTGTTGGATTTAAACCCGGATAGAAACGAAGCTATTAAGGAGTTGTCGGGGGCGTGTTTGGCGTTCGACTCTTAGAACCAAGGTAAGTTTACGTACCATAAGCTGCTCCCTAGGTACTAATAAGCGGCTAAAAAGCGTGTAAACTTAGGTGATTACCACTAAAAAGGCAATAAAAGTCCGTTTCGCCACGCAGCGTAAGGTTAATACCCGAGGCTGGGGGTTTTTGTTCCCGCCACTCTTATACGGTCTAGAAGCCTATGGGCCGTATAGTTAATGAACAAGGAACGTAGTGTTTAGGTAAGTTTTTTATACCCAGGTAAAAACGTGAGGGGGGGCGCGGTTAACGAGCCTATAGAAAGTGTTATTGGAAGTAATATAGAAACTTATTAAGGTCTCAAAGCATATTAATGTTAAGTTGGGTTGTATAAATACTAAACCAAACTAGCTTGTTAAAATGGGCAAAAAAATATTGGGCGAGGACTCAGACCAGGACTTTAAAGATATGTTTAAGTAAGTAAGGACTCGGTTATAGTCGTTCGCTTTTTGCTTTCATTAATATAAATACGTTCATTTGGTACCCGTTCATTAACGGCTTATATACCATTCTATTTAGTAAATTAAGGTATAAGATTATAACTGCCTGTGGACTGGGCATCAAGGCCTATCGTTATATATTAGCTGGTTCGTAACGCGATTTGAAGGTGCTAAATACCACGGTATTGGAAGAGTTTAACAACGGCTTTTATGTTAAGTATATATAGCCCATTTATTTAATTGAAATTTTCTATTTCGGTTAGTTATAAAGTCAGGTATATTTGACTTGGGGTTTATTACGTGCCCGTAATATATTTTCGATTTAGTATTCCGGTTTCGCCTTATTATCATCGTTCTTAATAATTGTAACTTGCGGTTGAAAATCTTAAGCTTGTTAGCTTGGAAGCGGATCCGAAGCGACTTGGATAAGTTAATTTTCATGAAATCTAGGATTATTTCCGTCTGATACGTTAAGTTCGATAACGTGGAAGTCGATTATACGCGTTACCTGGTACCTATCATAAAGTCATCTTAAATTTTTGGAGAATTCATTTGGCTTATGGTTTTTAAGAAGAAGTTAGACGTCGTCGTCGACTCGAAAACGTTTCGAGGGGAAGCGCCGCTTATTAGCAGCTTCCTTTATACGTTGTTATGTAGCCATTATTACGGCTTATGTTATAGACTCAGGCTATTGGCCATTGAACATATAGGTTAAGTAACTGTACATGTAATGGGATGGGTAACGTTCAGCCTGGGCCAGGCTCAGGCGCGGATAGAGTATAGTTTAGGTATAGGTCATATATGGTCCGTATACGGATAAGGTACGATCCGTACATGGTATGTGTAAAGGTACGTAACGACTTGGGCACTGGCTCTGCCTAAGGGCCCTACACGTTAGGTTACGGTAGCTTTTTTTAGTTTTCCTCCATACCTTAATAATAAATCCCATTTGGTACCTACTTAGCTTACTATCATAGGTTCGATTATAATATATTATTAAGGTTTTCTTTTATGCTTCCGAAGAAATATTCCTTATAATAAACAAATCGATAGTAAACGTTAATAATTTTATTTTATATTTTAACTTTATCGAGTAGTATAGGTTGTTGTTAAATATCTAGTCTTTCACCTTTATAAATATACTTCTGGCCCTTTCGGGGCCAATTTGGGCCGATATCTTTCGTTTACAAAATACCGTAAACTATATTTCATCGACTATTAAATAGTTGTAATAACCGGGTTAATCAACTTTAACTATCAACCTTACTTCCAACTTCGTTTAGGTTGTCGCAAAGATTTAGCAATTTGAAACCGAATTAACCGCGACTCGCGTCAGGTTATCACCGGTTTAGGGCGAACGAAAAGGACATAAAAAACCGCAATTTAACAGATTTGCTTCTACGTAGGCGACGACGCGTTGAATGATCGAATTTATACTAAAAACGAATAAAATGTAAATCAGAAAGGGTCGGTACGCGTTTTTTTACGTATAGGTATATTATATAGCGACATTAAAACAGGCGGTTGCGACTTACTACGAAACCGGAGGACACGAAGGTAGGTACGATGTAGGGAAGTTTTTCAATTATATTAAAGCAGCTTTCGACGACCCTTACTACATGGATAAATCATTAGTCGAATTCAAAGGTTTAGTTATAAATAATAAAAACCTGTAAACCCCTTTTGTTATCAGGTTCGAAACACTTTTGATTTAAATAAATAGCCTAAATTGGCCTTCTAACATAAAGTATAATTACTTACGCTCCAGCGTATCACTACGTATCCGCGACAGATCTATTATAATAAGTATTAGCCGAATGGATTATATAGTAGCCTTAAAAAAGTACCGCGAATTCACCGACAAATTAAAGTCCTTAAACTTAAAGCGATGTTTTGGTCGTTAACCAACGAAATCCGTTTAAAACTAATAGCCGGATAATAATATGGTTATAACGGGAATTTATACTTTTTAAACGCCTTCGTTAAAAAGCTATATTAATCGCGGCTAATTTTTTCGATATTATAGTCAATTATCTTAATAAACCCGCTTGATATGTTCTTAAAACCAAGAATCTAGGGCTATGTAAACGATAATAAAGAAACGTTAAGTTAGGCTTATTTCGAGGCATTATATACGTTATATTTTACTAAACCATTCTTAATGTAATTACGACCTCCACCCAGCCTTACCTTTTACAAAGGTATATACGACCTAAGTTAAAAAGGTAAAGAAAGGTTCACCATAAACAGTGACGGGAAAAGTCCAACTCCTAAATATGAACTCATCTAAAAGTTATATAATCTTAACCACATAATTACAAAATTAAATAAAGAGAAATTTAATTTAATTAAAATACATATAAGCGAAAAATCAATTCTTATCCTTATACTTTTTAATAACACTTACTTTTAAAATACTTAAATCAATTTTGACTATAATTATTATTATATTATAAACGAGGCTTCAATATAACGATTAAGGGTAAAGCAAATTCGGCTATTATATCCGCGAAATCTTGATACGATATTAAGGTAACGGTAAAAAGAACGTATTACCTAAATAGCTAAATTTCGTATGAATAAAAATAAATAGTCGAACCCAATATTAATATATATCATTCCCAGAATAACGCGAGATATAATTCTTAAAATACCTTAAATACGACAGCAACAGGTAACCTTAAACGCGGGTGGTAACCGTTTAATAGTTTAAAATTAAAAAGACTTAGTTGTTAACATAGTATCGATACGCCTTAGGATGAGAGATATATAAGACGTGATAAGTTCGGTTTTCCTCGGGTTTACGTAATGTTCGTACCGAAAAACATACTATATAGGGGATCCGTCCTGGATGGCTTATGTTATAATCCTTGGCGAAATAACTCGGATTTTATAAGTAACGGCGACGACTACAGTTAAAGAGGAAAATGATTAATCGCGTTTTTTACCGAAATTAATTGTATTTATCGACTTTTTCAACAAGGATAAAGTTATAACATTATCTATAAATAAAGGGAAACTCGATCACTAAATTTATATTAAACGAAACGAAGATAAATCTTTACTAAAACGACTTTAGGGGCCGTTATACTCGATACTACGAAATTAACTTTTTAAGTTTTGAAAATAGGTTATGTAATTGGTAAATAAAGATTAGGTGTAGGCGAACTCCTTATTAACGGCGGCGTTGGTATTATTAATTCGTAAATTGGGGAGAGAACAGCGGTTTTATATCGATAATCGGGTACTAAATAAAATTACAAAACAAAATCGTTTTCCTTTACTTTTGATTAAGGAGACCCTACGTACTTTTTCGAAGTCGACATAACTTATAAAGTTGGATATTCGAACGGAATTTTACCGTATTCGAGTAATACCCGGATAGGAGAAATTAACGGCGTTTCGTATGCAGTTTGAGTTATTTAAATAGTCAATTACTTCCTTTAAGTTAGCGGAAACATCGGCTGCGTTTTAGCGATATATTAATTATATAATGGTGGATATCTTAGATAATTTCGTTACAAAATCCTTAAACGACCTTTTAATCTTTTTTTAGGTACTAAGTAAGATTACATGGCGAAAGTTCGCGTAGTTTTAAAATGTTTTCGCGATATGGGACTAAATTTGAATTTGAAAAAGTGAGATTTCGTAATTAAAAAGGTAAAATACCTGGGTTTTATTATAACTGTGAAAGTAAATATCCGGACCGACCCCGAGAAAGTCAGGGTAATATGAGAATGAGAGTTATAACGTACGGTCGGGGAGGTTCGAAGTTTTCTGGGTTTTGCCAATTTTTATCGTAATTCTATTAGTAATTTTTCAAAACTAGCGAATTATTTCGTTCGCCTAACGAAACAAAGTATTCGTTAGGTTCGGACGGAGCGAAAGGAACACATATTTTAAACCTTAAAGGATGCTTTTATTACGACTTCGATTCTGGCATATTGTGATTTAGATCGGTTAATAGTAGTAGAAACTAATTATTCGGAAACGACGTTAAAAAGGTGTTTATTATAACGGGACGAGGATATTATCTTAAAACTAGTAGCTAAACACTTCGTACGATTAACGAATATGGAACGTAACTACAATATTTACTATAAGGAACTTTCTGTAGTAGTGTCTTATTCAAAAACGTAGTTTTTTAAACTACGTAATATCTGCACACCATTTATAATTTTAACAATTTATAAGGAATTGAAGTATTTTTCTTTGCTATAATTAATTTTGGAATGCTAGGTTAGATAAGCCGAGGTTTTTTTTCTTTTTTTAATATTACTTACAGTATAAGCTCATAACCCAGGGCGCCCGCCCAGATGCGTTAACTCGTAAGCTATAAAATAAACCCGAGGTTAAAAAACATCGTGTGCGAATCTTTTAGCCTATTTTTATTACTATGTTAACCGTGACATTAATAAACTTATACATTAAAGAAACATAGATTACGGCGGGTTAGGTAAAGGAGTTTGGTGAGAAGGAGGCCTGGCTATTAGATCACGACGATATATATCCTAGAAGGGGGTCGGGGGATCTCGAAGGGTCGCCGAAGGTGGTATCGCCCCGGGCCCGGCTCGCATCCGGGTCATTATCGGAGATAACGTTAGGGAAATCTAATACGACGGCGCCGGTAGTATCGCTGTGGGCCCGGCTTATACTAAGCCCGCTGTTAACGTTAACGCCAAGTAGTTTCCTTATTTTCGACCCAGGTACATTAACGAAATTATAAAACTAAGCAGTAACAAACAACTCATTATATAAGATTCGCTTTTTAACGGTTTTTAAAGGTGTTGAGCGTTTCTAACCTAAGGCAGGTTATTTAATACAAATTACAGATTACGGAATTAACCCATGGGGGGTATGACGTTACCATAATATTTTGTAATTACCGAATGAGAAACTATTAATAAAAAGGATACTATAACAAACACACAACTTGTTTATTATAAGTTATCCGGGTAAAAACATTTTATTTCGCTTTTTTCAACGAAATTACTATTGAAAGGGGATAGTAGTAAATATTCGAAGTTTGTATCGAACATACACATAGTGTGATAGAATGAAACCTCGTCATACTTTACGATAAAGTTTACTTTAACCTTTTCCTATTTTCGACCAGTATTAGACGTATATTTCGGTTAACTTTATAGTCGAAATGCTAGTAATTAATAGCGGCCCTTAATACTTATGAGTTATTAAAAATCTCCTTTTCAAGTTTATCCAAATGGAGTCTATGTGGTTTACAACTATAAATACGTATATGGAACAATTTTAGAATATATAATTAAGATTTTATAGGTTTTTGGCTTTTATTAATAATAATCGCGGTTCGGATTGTGTAAATGTATTTTAAACGATACTTTGTTTTTCAATAGGAGTCGAATAACTTTTATTTACGACGTACTATTTATAAACAGATAGTGGTATTAAATGGGTAAATTCAAAGGTTTTAAAGTATTTAAGTATTATGGTCATCTTTTTGTAATATAATCAAGCTTTGTATTTACCCGCTCATTAATTTACGTTAAATAACCGGAAGTTAACGGTTACCGGGTTTAACGCGAACCGTTTAGTAAATAAGTACGAAACATTACCTATTTTAAGGGTAAACGGGGATATAAAGTCGTTACCCAATTTGATAGGGCGAATTATTACGTTTTGGACTTATTTATATAAGGGGACGAAACTAGCTTAGGCGGTAATGGCTTATATCTAGTAATAAATAAAAACAACCGCGAATCATAAACGATGTCCGGTGGAGCGATATAAGGTAGGGGACTAGGTTTGGCTAAGTTTTCGTAACATTAAAACTAATCGCCCAAGTAAAAAGCTCGATTAGCTTTATAATTAATACCGGGTAATCGGTATTTCGAACCCGTTAAATGTCATATTAGACATTCCTAACAAACATTTGGTGTTTTATGTGGATTTGGTAAAGTGTATAGCTTCGAACCCCCTATTTTCGCAAATCTTATTCGATATTCGCCCGGGACTAATTTTAGTGGCGGATGATATAAGAAACGGTAAATACGAGGAATTTAAAATACAGGATATTTTTACGGTATATACGGGGAGGGATGGGGTTCGTTACTTATTAGTTAAGTAAAAGGGTTGTAATAAGTCGAAATGGGATTATTAAAGAATTATTAGTATATTATAACCATAAACCGATTCGAAGCGAAATTAAGGAAGTACTCGGATTTATAATAACCCGGTATTTCGACGACGTCATTAAACTTATACTAAGTAACAGGCGTAAGGAAAACCGCCTATATCCCTGAAATAATAGTTTACTTATAAATGGAAAGAAAAATTTATTATTAAACAAGGTTATAATACTATAAATATATCTGAATAGACATTACCCGACTATTTCAGATATATATCCGACCGTGAAACAACTTTTACCATATCTTAACAAAGGTATACTTATTTATTATTATTACCTTTATTTAGGTTTAACGAATACCGACGTTATTAACATTAGGGGCCTTACTACGACTAACTCTGAACGCTAAGCGATAGTAGGGGAGGGGGACGGTAAAAGGTATGGTGAAAACTGGTAGGCGCCGAAAAAAGAGGCTGGTAAAAGGCGGGGGTGTACGCGAGGCGATGTTAAAAAGGGCGGATAACGCGAAAAGGGGCGAGTGTTAGGAAAGGCCGATAGTGAATAATATGAGGAATAACGAACATTAAGAGAGGCCAACAATAAAGGATAACGTTAAAAGGGACGGGCGTTAAATAAGGTCAACGATAACGGCTGACGAAAGGTAGGACGAAAGGTGGGATGGGGAGAATAACCCTTTAGGTGGGTTACTAAAAACTATAATACGTTAGTTTAAGCCCGGGTAATACGATCAGCCCGGATACGATTTTACGCCCGCTTATGATCGATTCGATCAGCCCGTTCCTATAAAAGGTTAACAAATAGAATACGAACGAAATCGGAAATCGTATAGTTAAGCCCTAGATGTCGTTTGTAACATTATATAGGCCGTAGCCTATATTGGCCATAAAATATATAATCTGGGTAGTTATATCATTTTAACCCTTTAGGCTAAAACTATGGGAGGGTATTCGGCGGTAGCTAAATGGGGCCAAGGCGAAAACGTTACGCGTTAAAACTCAATTAACCGAGGACGTCCTATCTTTATAAATAGGCGATATAATAAAAGGCGATAAAAGGGTTCAGGGTAAATACGGACTCGAAAATAGAAGGCGGCGTGAGCGTATAACCAGAGGAGTAACGACTTGAATGGCCGGCATAGTGGAAATTCCTTACGTTCGAAAGATATTATGAAACCGGGTAAACTAATTAACTAGCTTTAAAAAGGCGGAGGAAAAAACGGGTTGATAACTCTGGATATCTCCCTAATGCTTACGCGCGGGGAACAGGATATAACCCTTATCCTTTATCGTAATAATTAATTGGCGTAAAAGGGTATATGAACCAGGTAAAGTCGTAAGTAAACTATCCCCTAAACATATTACGAAAAGGAGTTAATAGGCGGTCGACCTTTTGTAATGATTTTTTATAAGTTTACCTTATTATAAACCTTTCAATATACGCGATACCTTTGTTTACGATAAACTCGAACGTAAAATAGGGAAACGCTAAGGTTTAAAAGCCAACTAATACACGATATATGGGTATCTTTAACTTATAACGAAGTAAGCTTATTTTTATCTTTACTGTCTCCGAGGATAAAAATATTTCCTATAACGCGAAGGGGCTAAAAGAAGTAATTAGTGGCAGGGTATTGGCATGTAATAAGGTAATATACTTTGTGGAGAGGCTTGTCATCCCTTTCGGGGGCGCCGGCGATAACGTAACCTAAGCTAAAACCGTTGTATAGATTGGCTATAATGATAAGTTATGAAAAAAATACTAAAATACATTGACACGAATAGCTAGTTAATATATATAAAGGAGAGTTAAAATGGTTACGACTATAGTAGCGGACAAAAGGGGGAGGGCGATAATATAAAAGAGAAAAGGAGGAAGTTTTAAAAATTACGTGGGAGCGTTTGTATTTATAGGGAATGGCGGACCGAATTCGGCAAGGGCTACATATTATACGGGGCGAATTACTCGATGTTAAAGATAAAAACGTAACTTTAGACGATACTTTAATAGACGCATTATACGGCGCCGGCAGCAAAAAAAATGTTTTATACGATGCGTTAACAAGTGTATTATATAGCGTCGGCAGCAAAAAGGATATTTTATACGGCGTGTTAATGAATACGTTATACGGCGTCGGCGGCAAAAAAGATACCTTATACGGCGCGTTAACGGGTATATTATACGACATCGGCGGTAAAAGGAATGGCTTATACGATGCGTTAGCAGATACATTATATAGCGCTAACAACATAGGGTAAGCCGGTTGAAGCTATATATAATATGTTAGACGTAGTATTATTGGTTTAGGCTCGACTCGAGTATTAGGCGGATACGGCCCGCGTCTGGTATTTATCCAAAAAGGCATTGTAGTCTTTATAATATCCTGGAAAAAGGGGATATATTATAGACTTAAGCCGTTAACCATTAAGTCTATAGGTTACTTAACTATATATGTAACGGGATAGATAATGCCCGGCTTAGGCTCAGCCCAGGCGCGAATAAAATACGGTCCGGGTACAAATCGGATACGGTCTGTAGATGGACAGGATACGGTTCGTATACGGTATTTATAAGGGCACGTAACGGGCTGGGCACTGGCCCTACCCAAGGGCTTTATACGTTGGGTTATGGTAGCCTCTTCTAGTCTTTCTCTGCACCTCAATAGTAAATCCCATTTGGAACCTACTTGGTTTACTATCGTAGGTCAGACCATAATAGCTTATACGAATTCCGTAACTTTGCGGATTCGTTAAATAAAGTCTTTAGCCCTTACGTGTAGTGTCGTCGTCGAAACGAAAGAATATTGTACCGGTTAAATAGGATTAACATGATAATTATAGGTTATGAAAAACGGGTTAATACCGATAGTCGTCGTATTCTTATTATTTAATACCAATTAATAACCAGGTAATGAATGGTTTTGGTCGAGTTGTATATAAACGACGAATAAATGTAAATACGTAAAAACCTTTTAATTTACGCCTTCAGTTACGCCGTTATTTTTGGATTAAAAGGCAGTGTTTAAACGTTACTCCATTTTAGTTAGGTCGTAAAGTTGTTTCTAAAACCTACTAGTATAATTCGAACCACATTCGCTAATAAGTGTATGCGGGAAACCATAAAACTGTTAATAATAATTGAAAACCGTTTCGTATAAGCCTTGGTATCTATAGTAATTATAGCCTTAAAGGTGACGGCTTTAATTAAACGGTTTGTAATAACTATTTGGTAACGTAGGTTACCTTCGTGTTCCTAAATTAAATTAACTATAAAGTTAACTGAAAACTTGTTTCAAACTCGTTTAGAAACCGAAAGGGGTTTAAAGAACCCTTTTTGACGGTGTTTCCAATAGGTTATACGGTTACAAACGTTGTAGTTACGGTAAAAGCGACGGATCGTACGATGTAAACCTGGCTAAAAATACGTTTTGAAAAGGATGGCGATAGTGGTGTCACAGCCTAGGTAGCCGGTAAAAAGCGAATCGTGAGTAGTTAAATTAACGCGATAGTAAGCGACTCGTAAGTAGGTACCTAAATGCGGTCGCGAAACCTTAAAACTCCATCGTCGTTTACACTGTATTCCGAAATTGAAACCTTTAATGTACGATCGTCATCGGTACGAATATCCGTTAAAAGGTGTCGGTCGCCTATATATACCATACGTATTAGGTGATGGTAAATAGTATCGCGTATAATAGCGGTATCCTAATAATTTTAAAGATCGACATTAGTAAAAAGTTTACGGCTTTTTGGAATTAATTCGCCAGCTATGGTTAACTAAAAGATGTATGTGCGTGGAAGCGACTTAAAAGTAGACTATTCGGAACGTAATAATCAAATTTTTCGACTTATATAACGTAGGTCTAAAAAGCTTTTAGAAATATCTCAATCTTATCGTAATAATGTATTGGGTCATACGTATTCCATTACCTTATTATATACCAATTAGAAACGAAATCACGAGACGCGTTTAAATTAGCGGACTTATCGTTCGAAAAGCCGCCGTATTGTTATAAAGTATTGTAAGTTCTTATAATCCGGTAAGATAGTAAACGGGCGTGTTATATCTCGAAATTTCGCGTTCTATACTTTCAAATAATTTATAATTTCAAGTAGCTCCCTATCGTGGATTTTGTAATTATATTTGGCGGGAGATAAGCGACGGGAGTAATACGTTACTGGGTGTAGGTCTCCGTAATCTTCGCGTTAAAAAAGGCAGCCTACTAATGCTTAGCCAAAACAGTTGGTTTCGAAAAAGATATCGCGATCGGGATTAAATTAGGCGAATACGGGTTCAGAAAGAAAGCTAAACTTAAGTCGCTCGAAAACAGCTTTTTTTAGAGCTCCAACAGAATAAAATACCTTTATAGTTTAGCCGTAACAATGATTCGATAATCATCGAATAATTATGGATAAAATAACGGTAAAAATCTATAAACCTTAAAAACCCCCGTATTTTTGAAACCGTCGTAAAAACCGCCTATTTCAAGATAACGAGTAGCTTCTCTAAGTCTATATGGACGTCGATTCCTATTTCGATAACGAATTCTATGTACTTGGTTTTTTTAAATACCGAATTCGTATTTAGAGATATTTAGGTTAAGTTTCGTAACGTTTAACACGTTAAGGATTTGTTGTACTTTAGTTATATAATCGTTGAAGGCATTATTAAAGTAAACCAAGATGTTGTAGAGGTAAACAGAATAAAAGAAATCGAAAAATAGCGTAACGAATTATTAATATATTGTTAAAAGGTAGTGAAGACGTTAAAAAAACAGAAAAAAGTAATTCGTTACTTAAAAAGTCCGAAACGTATATAAAATACAATTTTCCATTCATTTCCCTTTTTCATAAGGAGCTTATAAAAAGTAGTTTGAATATTTAATTTAATAAATTACTTAGGTTACGAAATATTTGTAAGCGTTTTTTTAATAAAAAAAAGCGGGTAACGCTTTTTCTTCGTAATAGTATTAAGCTTACGATAATCGATATAAAATCGTAAACCTTTTTCAGGGGTTTTAATGATAAGAACCGAGGTATCCGTTAAGAAGTTATTTATTCGAATATAATCTTAATCACGTAGTTCGGTTAACGTTTTACGTAATACGAGGAGCTCTTTACTCGATATGCTGTATAAAGGGCCTTATGGTACTATTAAAGGTTAACCTTGGTTATCGGTACGAAAGAGAATCTTATAATCCGTTTTAAAGCGGTAAAAGGTTAATTTATCATCGAGGGCTTTATCGAATAAGGGTGCAAATTCCCTAAGATTAATGGGAAGCTTGTCGTAAATAGAGATAAGTAATTTCGGGGCGAGTATTTTGTTAATATCTTTAAAAAAACGGCAACGAATTACATAGTAACGGCTTGGTCCTTACGGACTTATCGTAAAATAACGTAAAATATAGCAGCGCCAACCCCTTTCGGCACTTTTTAAATGGGTGTAAACCTTTGCTCCTAAATACGATGGTTACCAGCTCACTCTAAAAGTAATATGTGTTTTACGGCGTCGTAGGTAAATTATTAGTATGTTATTTAAAGTTTAACTAAAATAACTTTATATTATAAAAAAAAAGATGATGTAAACCTATATCCGGTAATGGGATTTATCGAAGTCGATGTTTAGGAAGATTATAAAGGAAATAAGTCGTAAGTGAAAATTGAGCGTATAAAACGTAACTTCACTTAATTATTATAGGGGAATACAAAAGCGCGATAACTTTAAACAATTAGTAGGTTGTTTATTTACGACGTTATAGTATTTATACCCCATATTTACCAAAGTTTAAATAAAACGAACAGAATCACAAAATGAATTTACTATAAGCGAAAAGCTATTTAAAAGTTGGGGTGAAGCCACTAAGTCGAATTAAAGTCTTGTCAACTCTTATACGCAACTATATATAGGAGTTATACTTTTCCTTTTTCGAAATCGATAAGGTTCTCGGCCGAAGTAAGATAAATTTTTATAACAGCTTTATCGTTAAAGCTACTCAAGCGTTACGCCGGGTTTTATAGGTAGGTACGAATCCGGTAGCCGTCTTTTTCATAACGTAAGTATAACCTGAGGTCCTTACGGCGGAAGAGTTTCGCGTAATTAACCCAGGCGGCGCGCCGCTTGGAAATGGCTCGGAAAGCGCTTACGATAGTTATGATAACATCGTCCTAGCTATTTCGAACGGGCGTATTACCACCGTTATTCCTACCGCGGGAAACGCCTCCAGTAACGATAATA
Organism: Anisogramma anomala; assembly: GCA_038502455.1. Taxonomy (NCBI): domain Eukaryota; kingdom Fungi; phylum Ascomycota; class Sordariomycetes; order Diaporthales; family Gnomoniaceae; genus Anisogramma; species Anisogramma anomala. The sequence goes on along the minus strand of JASMMZ010000017.1, from coordinate 523,115 downwards.
TTAGTACTGTCGTAATAAGTACAGAAATTGTAAAGGCGCCCATCGATAAGTTAAAAGCGGATAACCCATCTATTATGATTTGCCAATATGTTGAGGGGAAATAATGTATTATTAAGTATATTATTAATAACCCCCTTTAAAATAACGAGTTTAGCGGCGGATTTTCAGGCTATACCATTGGTTTTCGAGAATAAGGTTTTCTAAACGTTAAAAAAAACGTAAAATCGTTTACGAACTCCTTACTTTATATTATTAAGTCGAACGATAGTTATTTTCATTACGTTATAGTCTGAATAGTAAACGCGAAATATAGCTATAAAGGTGTTGAGATCATCAATGTCGCCATCGCCTCCATGGACGTAATAGCTTTTTATAACGGTTTTCGCGGGGCTTTTTAATTATTAAAAGATAGCGTAAAAGTAGTCTTTTTTATACCGATAAACTTTTGGTTTCGACGTAATTTACGTATTATCGTAGCCTTTTATATCGAAAATCGTAACTTAATATCGGAAAATTTAATCGGCTAGTTAAGTAGTTTACGTTTAAATAGATAAAGCCCGTTAAAAGGAGCGTTAACGTCGTGGGCGAAGTTAAAGGAATCGTCGTTATTAAAAAGGTTAACGTAGTCTTAATAGGAAGTGGTATAATAGCGACATCATTCGTAATATATATAGGGGGAATTTCCTAAAAGGGAAGTTAACCAAAAAACGTAAGTGTACTGGCAACTTCGAGTTGTCGGATTATATTCGTTAAAGCATTTAATGTATTAGTATTTTGTTATTTCAAATATAAAACGTGCTTTCGAATGACTTAATTCCGCTTCATAAGTTTCGTACGTAAAACGTTAGTAAAACGTTCGTATTAAGTTATAAGGTAATTGTATTAGGCCGTTAAGGCGTTTTGAAGCTACCTTTTAACGCGTATATTAAGGAATTGCCTTAAGGCCTAGGGGTTCAGATTCGGTAGGTTAAAGGATAAAAATACAACTCTAAGCTATAACCGTTAAAGAGTAGCTAAGATACCGTTGGGTAAAAAATCGAGGTTTATATATAAAAAGGCTAAGATCGAAGCTGTCGTTTAAGGTGGTCGGATTCTATTTATAAACCTCGATAAAAAAGTGAAAAAGAAGTTCTTGTTAGGGAATAGCTATAAAGCTAAAATGGTACAACCCCTTTTCCGAGTTATATAACGTGTCCTCAAGCAGCTCTCTCTCTGCTTTAGAGCAATAAAAGCGAGTAGAACTACTAGGGTTGGATCTCTGGTAAATACTAGCCGGGTATTAGCCTATAACACTCCTTTTAAAATAATAAGTTTAATGGTGAATTCCTAGATTATACTGTTAACTCTCGTAAATAAAGCCTTCTAAACGTTAAAAAAAAACGTAAAATCGTTCGTGAGCTTTTTATTTTATGCTCGTAAATCGAATGATAATTATTTCAACCGCGTTAAGGCTGTAATAATAGACGCGGAGTATAATTATAAAGGCGTTAAGGTTATTAGTACCGCCGTTGCCTCTGCAGATATAGTAATTCTTTGTAACAGGTTTCGTGGGGTTTTTTAATTATTAAATATAACGTAAAGTAATCTTTTTAATACTGGTAAACTTTCGGTTTCGACGTAATTTACGTATTATTGTAACTTTTTATACTGAAAATCGTAACTAAAGACTGGAAAACTTAAACAGTTCATTAAAGGGTTTATGTTTAAGTCGTTAATACCTGTTAAAAAGGGTGTTAATATCATAATCAAAGTTAAAAAAAAATTGAGTTTTTATTGTTTAAGGAATTAACGCAATCCCCAATAAAAACAGTATAACGATAACGTCGTTCGTAATATATATAAGGGAAACCTTTTAAAAGAGAAGTTATTCCGAAAACGTAAACGTACTGGTAATTTCGAATTATCGGATTATATTCATTAACTTATTTAATACGTCGATATTCCGTTATTTTAAATATAAAACGTATTCTTAAACGGCTTAATGTTATTCGATAAATTTCGCGCGTAAAACGTCGATAAAACGTTTGTATTAAGTTATAAGATAATTGTATTAAACCGTTAAAATGTTTTAAGCCTACTTCTTAATGCGCACATCAACAAATTGCTTCAAAACCTAAAGGTTAAAATTTAATACGTTAAAAGCTAATAATATAACCCTAAGTAATAATTATTAATAAATAGTTAAAATAATGTTGAAAAAGGATCGAAATTTATATATAAAGGGATTAAAACTGAGGCTATCGCTTAAGGTAGTCGGATCTTATTTATAAACCTTAATAAAAAGAAAAAGGAGAAGTCTCTATTAAGGAGTTGCTATAAAGTTAAGATGGTGCAACCCCCTGGTTATGTGACGTGTGGAAGCGCGTCCCCATATGGCTTCCTCCCTACTTCAGAGTATCGCAAGAGTGTGTAGAACTACCAGGGTTGGATCCCTGGTAATACTAGCCAGGCACTAGCCTGTAACACACGTTAGCGGCGCGCGTAATCTTTTAAGCCTCATTAGCTGTAACTATAGCAAAAGCCATTGAAAATTTTTGCTAACTGTTAAAAAATCGTATAAAGGTATAATGGCAGCACTAACAAATGTGGGGGCTGCCCATGGATGTGTCGGGATTGATGATGAAGGCTTGCTAGTGGATTGGATGTACCAAAGTAGGATAAACCGGACAGCCTGTCCCCAACTAAAATAAACAGTCCCGTGATCCTCCGTGTGATTACGTGATCCAATCTTTTGTGTTGTACATAGTATAGGAACCGTCACAGACCCACAAAGCTACGCTCCGTTTAGAGAGACATTTCAGTACGTGTTTGCGTCATGCAGGTGGTGGATCTTGAGGACCTTGATGGAATCAAGTGTAAAAATGGAGAGTTAATAACAGTTTTCATTACAAAGGGTGTTGGGTTGATACACAGTGTCTTCTGGAATCGTGCTCATACGAGTATCCATGCATACTTGAGACCCAGGGAAGCAAGGATATCGCCGTCAAAATGTGGTTTTGCCAATTTACAATGAACGTGTTTAAGCTTTTATATCATGAAATGTGATGACAACTATATATACTCGTTCTTGGCTTACTTGGACGCTATTTATATCCATGAACTAACGTTATGTACTTGAAAATTGGCTGTAGTTTCTACTATCATGCGCTAGAGGTGTATAGTTCACTCCTTTTACCCTTGAATGCCATGAGAAATCCCACAAGTTGGATGGCAGAAACCGATAATGTGAATGATAATACAATCGAGGATCTTCTACACAGCGGGTACTAACTGCTCAATTGGTACATCGCGATATTGTTGCACAGGCAAAGATTGTATAACGCAAGTCTTTGGCAAGACGTACGTGTATGCTAACGAAACGCGACTACACTAGACCGCACACGTTTTCCCTTGGTCATGCCGCACTTACTGCTTTGCCACTTTCCGCAGGCACTGGTTGCTCAATGCCCGTAGTTATTATTTTATCCGTTCCATAATAGTCCTTGACATTGCGGCACGGCCAAGCGGGGCTGTCCTCTGGTTTCCACCGGATGATATTGGCGTACAGCGTCCACATGTTCTTGCAGACGGGCATGCTAATGTAACCCGGGAGCCGAATACCATCGCCGAGCCACAGGATGGAGCCCTTGTCCGGCCGCACATCCCAGGGCACCAGCCGAAAGTTCGAGTTATTCTTGCCGTAGGCGTCGTAGCCCTCCACGACGCTGGCGACGATGTCGTCCTTGGTCACACCGCCCCAGTTCTCGCCGTCCATCGTCTCGGTGCCGTAGAGGGCCGTGAGGGGCGCGTTCTCGCCGTATCTGCCTTTGCTGGGTTGGGTGAGGTCGAGCCTGACTCCCTCGCTTCTGATGTCCAGCAGGTAGAAGGTGGCGCCTTTGTAGCATGCGGCGCTGTTGGCGTGATCCTGCGCGGGAAGCCACGGCCAGAGAACGTCGTCTCGATTGGTCTTGTTGAAGGCGG
>JASMMZ010000017.1:485933-519001 GCA_038502455.1 Anisogramma anomala | reverse complement strand
CTCTGCGTGGTCTGCCACGCGGCCATCATGAGCGGGGGGTATGCAAATTTCATGATGACCTTGGACATGTTGTGGAAATCGATGTTGTCCGGCGCAGCAGTCATCAAGCCATGGTCAAGCAAGGATTTCAGGTTGGCCACCTGGTCATCGGTCTTGGGGGTAAACAGCCGCCTGAGATATTCAACCTCGGTGGCCGTCCAGCCCTCAAAGAGTTTGCCCATGGTCATTGACAGCGTGCTGTATTGAGGACCATTCTTTTGAGCTCTGTGCCGTATCGATTAGCGCAATGTGTACCAGGGAGAGACGGTCGGGGGGGCATAAAATCATGAGAGGGCCTATGTAGCCGGGGTGCATACGGAAGCATATAATCCTTTCCGATGGCCCATGTGGTGAAAATGGAGTAAGACAATGATGCGCTAATTTGAGACCGCCAGGTTTGGGTCAGGAAGCTGGCGAACATGGCCGAGTATATGACTAACGGCCATGGTCAGGTATGGGCTTGATGTCCAGATGTGGTGAGACCTGCCGAAGGAGGCAGAAGGGTGGCGAGTTGGCGGAAACATACAAACATTGTTGGTAAAGGCTTGCGTGATGCCGACCACTGCGTACATGAGATTCAACATAACCTTTAACATGGGCAAGTTGTCTGTGTCACGGCCGTTCTTGATCGAGAACTTGTCGGCAAACAGAGGCATCTCGGCCTGCATTACCATTTGGGCTTGTTCGAGCGCCTCAAGGTAGCGGCGATGAAACTAAAGCAAGACGGCCAGGTTAGCATCCAACGCCGAGAATCTCAATCGGAACTTCTCGTCCTCACCTGATGCAGCTTCGAGAACGAGTTCAGGATCAGATGGCCAGCGGGATACTTGGTGTCGTGGCAGGCCAGCACGGAGGAGCAGGGAACGTCGAGCAACATGGTGCAGCGCCACATGTCGGGCCCGCCAAAGAAGTCGCTGGCGAACTGGCTGAACTCCATCATGACCTCGCCATGGGCAGGGACGTACGTCTTCCACGCCGCGAACATGTCGTCCAAGGCCTGGGTGGCACCGGCAGCATCCCATTTTACGTCCGGCATCGCCCTCCCGTCCGTGATCACACCCCCGCACGCCTTGGTTTGCCACTCGGGCACTCGAGACGCGTTCCACTTGGTATCCATGCTCGGAAACGGGGTTGGCTGTGCCGCCATCGTCGGCGGTTGCGCTGCCGCTGGTGTTGTCGCCGACAATGTCGCTGCCAGACACCTGGCTGCAAACAGCAGAACAACAAGGCTCCAGTGGGACTGCATTGTGGCTGCGCGACCGCTGTGTTGGTGTGTCCAGGAACCAAGCCAAGCTGAGCACACACAATGTGAAGATTGGTCCTCAGGACGGACCGGAAATACAATGGGAGCAGCAGTCAATGTAACGCGTGCTTGTCATTGGCCGGTGCCATGGGCGGCCGGACTGTATTCCGAAATGCTCGGCGTGATGTTCCAGCAAAGAGAGCGATTACGTAGACCCACAATAGACACATTCAGTATATGCACAGTATGAATGAAGAAACTATCAGACCCTAGTAAAATCCCGCAGAGTTTTTTTTAAAAAAGGGTAAAGCTATGATGACTCGTAGCAGTCGCTATACTATAGTATGTGACGTGACAGCCGTGGTCGTCGAACCAAGAATGCTGCTTCAATCAATCATCAGATGGCCTTCTTTTCAACAATGCGGCTTCCAGATAGAAAGTCGAATTCCTTCATGTAGTCTTCACTGTAGCTTTGGTCCTCCAGTTCGAGCCATGAGCCTCTGATGTACCCTTCCATCTTCCCCCTGGTGTACTGTGGTTGGGAAATGTCATGACACCGCGCGGCCACAGGGCCGGCGCCACTAACCGTCAAGGTACGCCACCCACTGTTCCAGAAGCCGGGCGGGTGTGGCAGGAGTGACGATATACTCTGCAATGAAATATAAAACCGGCGATCCGGCGATCGATGGCTGGATTTGATGTGGAGGCACTTACGGTAGATGTAGGGGTTAAGGGTCATGCGAATCTGTTGAATTGGGGTGCCTTGCATACCAACCTTCATCCGAAATGACAACTAAATAAATTGATTCACGGAAGAGAAAGCTTCTGTTGACAGACAAGTCAAGAGACAGACGAGTGCGGTGATCCGCGCTCCCTATCAGGTACGTACTGCGCATGGACTACGGCATACGCCGCGCGCCCAACCGCGGTACGTAACGCATATTTAATTATCACGAGCTAAAGTAACCAGGTTAGTATCCAATCCCTAAAAAAGTAAAAATCGAAATATTAGGAAAACGGGTTATCAGTGGACCTTGTAAGCAACAACGTAGTGGATAATACCGAAAGGTCGTAGTAACGGAGGCGAACGTTTTTGTTCGGCGACCTCGAAATCTTCTACCTCGGTGCGCAATCCGCTCAAACGGCCGACAGCTTCAAATCTAATACCTTCGCCATTTTGAGTGATAGAGACTTGTATCGGCTTTTGGTTATGTCAGCGAGGCCGCAGGTATGAGCCTGGCTTTCCGCGCACCCTGTCACGCGCACCCTGTCGTGCACGGTCCATATTGCGCGCCTTTGCATTCAAAGAGGGGTCCAAACTCGGTCTGAAAAACCAGTCTACTAGTAGTACGTACATAGATAGGAGTAGATATCCTGCGGGTTGGTGTGGAGTTTAATATCTACTAGATAAGGACAAAATGTTGGTAGGCCTTTATCGTTGCAACGTAGTCGATTCGAATCTCTGGTCGAAGAAATTGGTATTGTATTGAAAGTGGTGTGTTTGTTCTAAGTTTGGCAAACCACTAGCCAGTCTGGTCTATACATTAATTTGAATGGGTAAATATTTGGCCCGCACCCTATACCGAATGAACTTAACCGTATTACCATTAACTGCTATTCTAATACCAACAACTTTTTGTTTTGTTCATGCGTGCCAATATGTTCATTTACCAATCAATGGTAACGGCGAAAGTTACTCTATCTTTACCGGGTATTACTCCATTTATCCCAGTTCGTTTCGCATCCAAATCATACCATAATTACAAATATCCAACTTATAACTTGAAATATCCACCACGTTCATTCCTATCTATAAGTACTTCATTATAAACCTGTTCGTAACTAATTTTATAATTTTTCCAGTAATTTTAAATAAGTTTTTTATTTACATTACCTTAGTAGTTTTCTAATTTACCAGAGTATTCGTACTTATCTATAATTACCTATCGGGCGGTTTATATATGCCTTGATGTAAATAATTAACTTATCTCTAAATATAATCCTTTCTGAAACGCCATAAAACCTGACTTTAAACATAATGCTAATAAAGATATTTTTATCATTTACTCACTTAAACTTATTAAATTCTCAAACTTTATCTATTTCTTTCAACGTTATTACGTCTATCATTCAACGCTTTTCATAAATTGTTTTTAATCTAAAACGTCATTTGTAAAAGTTATGAAAATAAATATAAAGAAAACTATTTATACCGAAGGTATTCTTAACGATATAATAAGAATCCTTAATACGTTATTAGTTAATATACTAATATTGAATCTTATTATTATACTATGAATTTTAGGTTCCAATACATTTTATATCACACGTTTACATTGAACGAATATTGAATAAACAAGATTTCTGTTAAAAGTAAAGTACCTATCAAATTTATTTTTATTAGCAAATATGATACTAAATCTGATTTGAAAGGTTAAATTGAAGTTATTGGCGACAAAATCATCCGCAAAAATTATCAATTTCACTGTCATCAAATTTTCTAATACTATATTACTATCTTTATCTACAGATATTACTAGATATTATTATAGTTAGCAAGAGTGAGGGATTATGTTAGTGGAGTGTATGGTGGAGTGTTAAGCTCTAGAGAGCACGTTAGCAGAGTGTATAGTAGAGTGTTATGCTCTAGGTGAGAGCTTATAAGCTCACATCTGAGGCGTGCACTTTCTTGGTGCTTTTTTTCTCCCTTTTGCAAACATATCTTTATACTACCATACTTGAATACTGTACTATCTTCTTCATACGTTGATGTAAAGACCTAACAGACGCCAATTAGTAGCCGATTCAGTTGATTATAAATAGTCTATGGAAAAAAGAGGACGAACTTTTATTGAATACATATAATATGATACTATAAAAGTTTTGATTGTTCTGTACTCCAACACTACAATTTACAAAAATCACATAGGAGTATAAAAATACCGTAAAACTCAAAGTAACTTTGAAAAGAAAAACTTTAATACGATATTATCAACTCAATTAGTATCCTTTAACTACTAAAAGCCCTGTTACATTACTATTAACTCGATTGATGCTCTGGATATATCCAAGTACTTCTTAAAAAGCATCTTATCATGCATCAACTACATAAACTATTAAATTTCGAACCTTTTCGCTAAAACCTATCCGAATAATCATTACATTATATAGGCATTGAAACTGCTTACGTATATTTCGAAAGCGATTGAAATAACTTTTAAAAGGTATAAATCACCATTCTAAGCGTCCAAAATAGCTTCCAAAACGTTTATCAAAACACTAGAAACGCTTAAAGCAACACCTGACGCTTTCGAATAACACTTTAACTTGCATACATAACTACCTATTCCGACATCTAACGCCTAATTCTTTCGTCTTACCCTCATTCACCCTATTTTTTACACACTGTTTATTTTAATTGATATTCATAACATTAACATTTATTAGTTATTTAATTAATATAATACTTATAAACATCTCAAAAATAAGTTGGAAGATTTAGTTACGTTTCATCTACATTTTATTTATATTTATAAGAGTTGAACACCTTATTAAAAATACTTCATTATATTATATATATCTTTATTTTTCTATAATACGGTTTTATTTTCCATTTTCTATCGAAAACCCTTGAATGATATAATTTTAAATACATACGGAAACTCTATTACTACATGACATATAAAATAATACCTTACATACAACAACCTTACCATTATAACACGGTTAATAACGAGCTTGATTAAAGTCAACGAGTATATGAACGCCTCTTTCGAGTATACAGCGATGCAAGAAACCGTTTCAAAATATATTTATTTTAATATATGGGATAATATAGTCGAAACACCGGTAAAAATCCAAATTTTTAAACGGTAAATACATACTTCATAAACGTGATTTTAGGATTTTGGAAGGAAAAAACTTAAAGGCTCAATATATTCAATATTTTCTGGAAAGAGCTTTCCGATTGAACGTTGAAAATTTATCATACAGTGTACAATTTAACATCAAAAGTATTTTGGGTATAACTACGAAGTACAAATATGAATACATCTAGTTATAAAGATAGTAATATTACAAAAACGTTAATTATCACGGCTTAACTCCACGAAAAGTCAAACTAAAACGATAAAAAGGTATTGGAAGTAAACTTTGTAAAAAAGATACTAGTTAGCGAAACGTAAAAACCAGCTTATTAAAGATATGTGAAATAAGTTATAACTTGAAAATACCACACGTACGTAAATCGTAAAACGTTCGGTAAAATCAGCCTCACCCCACGAAGAGTTAATGAAGCTTAAAAATTTGAGGAAAAAAGATAAAAGGTCGTAAAGGTTATCCTTCACTCGAGTTCAAAACTTACTCATATTAATAAACACCTTAAAGAAAGTCAACAAGGTGAGCTACTTTCCAATCAAAATAAACACCCATTTTGACCACGTCAAAAGTGCCTTAAACGAAGGTAACGGAGTTTTTAGAAGAAGTATAAAAGCCAATGAAAATTATACGAACTTTACGAACTATTACTCATAAATTATGACCCATACTGCAACTTTTTATCTTACTGGTTTGACACTGATGAAAATGACCTTACAAAACTTATAAACTTCATTAAATGATAAAATAAGAACAAGAATTACAATAATGAACTATACGACGTGTTTGACAATAAAATTCGTATAATTATGAATATTTATAAAAAACTAGATACTAAACCCTTATAGCTTTATATTATCTTACGGGGTATTTACATTGTATATTCTAAAAAGTGTTTTACATTCCATCTTATACAGTTTAATATATTCACAGAACATTATAGTCGTTTAAACACGTATTTCGAAACGAAAATTAACTAAGAGTTATATAATAGGGATTGAACAGGAATCATATAGGAATCTATTATAAGCCATCGTTACAACATATATAAATCACTCAAATAAGTGTTCAATATCTTTCCAACGAAGTTGAAGAAGTGTTAAGCAATGTTTCAACCGAAATACAAAGGTAATAAACTATTGATTGAAATAATTTCAGAAACTTACCGTAAAAATCTGGACCTTAACTTTGTATTATTCAACTCGAAAAAAAACTTGAAAGATTTTTATATAAATTTTGAAATATTACCTTAAACTTTAATAGGTTCATAAATAAGCTTTGGATTATTATTTGTAGCTGGGAAGGTTAAAAGTAAAAAACGTAAATTATAAAAGCGGATGTTGTTAAAACGATTTACCCTATTTTGAATCGAAGATTTAAGTAATATCCAAAAAAAAATTCATTTTAACCCAAACTTCAAATGAAGATATTAAAGCGAAAAGAACTTTAAAAAAAATTCAGGAAACCATAAATAAAGTGAATATTAATATCGGTGTCCATATAATCAAGGATATTCTTTTGGGTAAATTAGGTTTATTATATTTTCTCAAAAACATTCAAAGGCCTAAAAGTCTTTCAAAACAGTGCCTCATTAATAATAAAATACGTTAATAATCGACAAACCATCTGTTATACGAGAAAATCCGCATCAAATAACAATTATAAACTAATTGCCCAATTCAACACTAAATGGAAAGCAATTTTACAACTTATACATCCGAGTACAACAGTATCAAAACGAAGTTCGACATTTGACTATATAAATATATCATTTGAAAAGATGAATCGTAGAAAACCGAAATTTATATAATGGTCCAGAATAAAAAACGGATAATTAAGTATTTATAAGCCTATAAAATGATTTATTCCTATATAACGTAGGCTTAAATAGAAATATTGGCGTATCAAACACCACATAAAGTTGTGATTCAAATTATTCAATAGGTATAGTAACCGATTTCAAGGAATTATTTGAAATACCGATGAGACGGAAATTTCGACCGCCAAAAAACGGTAATTTAAAACTTATGCAACGAAGTTCTCCAGGTTCCAATTCAACAGGATAAAAAAACATTGCGAAATCTTATTCGGCAAAGATAAAACGTCGTTATTCGGAATAGTAATGGTAAATACACGATTTGATCCGATTAAGTTTCATATAATGAACTTGAAAATACTATTTCTACTCTTGTTAACTAATATAGATAAACTTGATATAGAGGTAAATGTTGGTAGGCTTTTATCGTTGCAATGTAGTCGATTCGAATCACTGTAGTCGAAGTAACTGGTGTTGCATTGATATTGTTGATTGGTGTATGTAAGTTCTAATTTTGGCAGATCGCTAGCCGATTTATACATTAATTTGTATAGTTAAACACTTTGGCCCATGCCCCACTTTGAAGTAGGCACCTACTGTACTGCATTTGAAGTGTAATTCCATAAACTGCAGTGAATTTATAGGAAGTACAATCAACTTTACTGCAAGTAAATTTGACTTGACTGTATTATATTTGACTGATATTTCAACAGTAAAAAAATTATGAGAAATGAATTTGTTTGTACCTCCAACAGCATATTAATGTCATTTAAATTGAAATTGAAATACTTTTCGTTTTCCTTCAACAAATGATCTAAATCTTTTACTTAATATAACTAAAATTACTTTTATTATATAAACGGTTTGAATATCCGGTTGTAAAACGCTTCTTGCGATTTCTCCATGTGATAGATTATATTAATATGACTGAGGAAACTTGCGAGGCTATAAAGAATTTTTGCCACGAATGTTAAATATATTCGCAAGCTCTTCGACGATTGAATTCCATTTATAAAACAAATTTAATTTTAATCGCAAAGTTATTATCAATAATATATACTTCGATAGATAGTCCGTTATTCATATGATCAACACTACAACATTCTTTTGAGCTATTAAATTTATACGAAACGCTTTTTCAACGAATTATTAACATATTATAAAAAACTGTTCAATAAATGTCTATTTTGGATTTTAGGATTGCATTACCTATAATACAGGTACGGTTGTCGACTCGAAAAAATAGCGTATTGAGGTTAAGATAATCAAGAGAGAATATAAATAAATACTGGTAAAGACGCTTTGAGATATTGGCAAGTGTAAACGATACCATAAATTACTTAAAAACCTTATGCCGAATTTTCGAAAATATTAAAGGAAATAAAGTCAAGAACCCTCAATTTGTAAATGGCTGTAAGTGTTGTAAATAATTCATTTAATTTGAATAAATTTATTTTCATACGCCTATATATTTAATATTTACATTAAGGTTTATACGAATTCAATACTGTTACAAAAAATGATTCGAAGATGAAACGTTGTGGTAGAAGTCATATAAGTTTTGCGTTTTTCAAAAGCTATATGCGATGTCTTGTGAGCCTTCTTAATAAGAAAAGGATTACAGGAAATAGGCGTTTTGAAAATTTCGCTATAATCTGAGGTTCTGCTTTAAAAAACGAAAAAGAGTTATTTAGCCTTTGGAAAATTAATGGTATTAAAGGATATAATGTATTTGTAAACTTTCCGAATAACACGAATTCTTTTCATTAAACAATAGTACTATTGGTAAGCCTTTATTGTTACAACGTAGTTGATTCAAATCTCTGTGGTCGAAGTAACTGGTGCTGCATTGAAAGTGGTTTTAAGTTGTAAGTTATAATTTCGGCAGACCGCTAGCTGGTCTGCACGCTAATTTATACTACTAAATGTTTTGGCTCGAGCCTCACCTTGAAGTGAGCACTTACTGCACTAGACCTGCAGTTAATCCCACAAAATGCAGTTAATTTTCAGTCGGTACAATCAACTGACTGTAAGTATAGTTGAGTGCTCTTTATTGCATTTGACTTATATTCTAACAGATACAGAGGTATAAGAAGGAAAAGGTAAACGAAAATTGTTTTAAAATATTACCTATCAAGTAGTAACAATTACTCCATTTCCATGATAATACAAACACCCTTTCATTAACATTTATATATATGTTATATTGCGGAAGAGGTGCTTGTGCTTGCTTATACAAGCCTGGTCGTCTCGTACCTTCTCACAAGACTATTTACTTATGAGTGCACCTTCTTACGAGGTACTTATGAGTTATCCTTCTTATGAGTACTTATTATTATACATGCTCTGGTAGATTTCTCTTTTACTTAGTTTTCAACTTTAAATATAGACCGGAATACCATTATACATTTATACAGTATAACAAATGGTAGCTGTAAGCTGAGATTTTGTTTAGCACCAAATTGATTAATTGCTGTAAAGAAATTGAAAAAAGTCACCAGAGCAAACCTGTAACTATATAGCTCTGCTACCAAAAGACAATAACCTTCCTTATCTTTTTTTCCTTTACTTTTACCCTACTTTATACAAGTTTAGTATTCGAATATTTAATCTCAATATATAAACTAGCGAGAGTTGTAAGCACTAGGCATTATACTACTAAATAAGCCCTAAATCCCTTGTTGTAAGCGTTGACAAACTCGTCGTACGAAGAAATCTATAGCTTTTACGCTAAAGTTAACTGTTAATTTCCCTTTACTTTCACTAAAAGCCTCACTTTAGCCTATGCGTATAACTTTACCTTTATTTATAATATCTTCGTTTACGAACTTACATTATTATACTCTATTAGCCTATTTTTCATTTTTATCCCTTATTACTATTAAGTTAGGAAAGGTATCCTTTGGCCTTGTTAGTAACGTTAAAGCGGTGAAACTAGTGGTAAATATACGTCGTGAGTTTGAAGAACGTCATGTTACAAGACATGCGGAGTATAATGCTGTTATAAGGCGTCTTGACAGATTAATTGTTAAGAGTCGCTATTCTCGTAACCACGAATTTTTTATTCGTTATTATCGCTGATCTTCGCCTAGTTTTATAATTTCCTCGGATAATTTTGAGGGTAGACGCCATTTCTCACGTAAAAGGAAGGAATGTAAGTCTTTACATCGCCGCCGTAGGATTTTTTCTCGCCGCCGCAAGCCTTTTCGCAACCGTCGCAACTCCCCTCGCCGCTGCGAACCTTTTTGCGACCGCCGCGAATCTTTTCGCCGCTGCTGCGAGTCTTTTCAACGTCGTCGCGATCTTTTTCGAACCCCTTCTCGACTCCGTCGCAATTCTTTTTGAACCCCGAATACAATAGATAACTAATACTTGGTAGGCGATATTCGCCGCCTAAAGCGTAAAAAAATTAGAGTATTTAACCCCGAGTATCCTGATTTTTAGGATATAGACATTGTTACAGTGGGAAAAGACGTAGTCTTTACTAACTTGTAAAGTTTTTGGCAACGTTTAAATACCTTCGTGGACATCTTTCCAGCTTTAGAGAGTTAAATCATGAAAATGTTTTTTTACTTTGTTATAGGAGTCGGCTGTATACCGGTAAAATACCGAGGTCACTTTTTACGAACGCCTAAAAATGTCTCATCACAGATTCGCTTATATTATAGATATTTTCGTTAACCGCTTTACTATTAACCCTAGACGAGTTATTACGAAGTTTAGAAAGGTAAAGTTCTCATTAAGCGACTTACTAAACAATAAGTATAGGTTATATAAATATATACAAACAAAAATACTATACGTAAAAGCTATGTGTATACTAAATCACTATAATAACAATTGGTATGGCGCTATAATTGACATTTAGTTCATATTAAACCTAAGAATTGAATGATACTTGCCGCCTCTATATCGTAAGCAAATTATAAAAAAATACTTAGATAAAGTTGAAGAGTAGAAAATGGTGTTATTAGTAGCAGTAATTTAGCGTTATTCTAACTATTAGCCTTTGTCGAAAGACTTATGCGAAAGGTACGATTCGCGGTATTTTTGGAAAAAAAGAAAAGTATTAACCACGTCGGAAATAGTACCAGTCCCGCAAACCCGAAAATAACGTTAAGAGGTACGAAAAACGCCCCTTGTAGAAATATAATCATAAACAATATGATTATCATCTTCGTGAATATGCCGACCGAGACTGTGGTCGAGATAAACGAAAACGTAATTTTAATAAGCGAGAATGAGATATTAAAAAGCGAAAAAAAAATTACAAATATAAAGTTGATAATAAATAATTTAAGCCAAGTGATTATAACTTTTTAAATCAAGACTATTTTAATTCCTTACAAACGCCTTTATAAACAAGTTCGTATCATATGAGTAATAAGGTGTGTTATATAATAAAATATAACCTTACGCTTTTCAGTCGACGTACTTATATATGTTGTGGTAAGAATTACGGCTTGCGTAATGCTTTGTTTAAGTATTTAAAGGTCTGTACCCAGAGAAATAAGCCTTTTTAAACGATATGAAAAGGCGTATACGATAGTTGAACCGTATACAACCGATGATTGGTTTGGATAATGTCGTAAATGATACGGATAATTTTAATATTATTGTAGCTAAGTTTGTTAATAAAAAGATAATACTTGTTATAGGTAGCTATCGCTACTTATAAATTTCCGTACGAGTAAGCCTTATAGGCAAAAATTACATACTTTATCTCAATACGAGCGTTGGTAAAGATCTCGTATTTAAATTCTGGTTAAATACAAACTTTTCCGACCATATTAAGACGGAAGTTCCTATAGCTAAGCGCGAAACTATTAGTAAAGTAATGGGTCCTTCTATTCGCCTTACCACTAAAACATGTTAGACATTTTATACCCCTGGGTATAAGTTAAATAACATTCCTACTTTATTGTAGGAGATAACTAAAGCCTGGCTTGTCGATCGCCTGGATACGGGCGCTTTGTTGACAAATCATTAAATAAAGCCTCGTGATATAGATGTGTTTATGTCGAGGAATATAATTTATTTTAAAAACAATTACTTTGAAATTCCTTTTTGAGTATACAAAGTAGCTATATAACTTGTAGTTTAAAAGGTTACTTTTAACTTTAAAGTCGTTATTTAACCTAAATAAATGATATACGTCGTAGTCGAATATACTGACTTTCCTCAGAGTAAGTTTTTCATATTCATAGCTTAACATCCATATACTTTTAATGATTTCATCGACGTTATTACTCCCTATATAATACAACTTTACAATCCCACCACTACGGTATTATTATTTACCAAGTATACTCGTCTGGGAACTATCGTAAAATACGAAGATAATGCTTATTTTTAAGTGAAGTAGACGGAAGTTATATAAGCTTTTGCATAGGTTACCGGTGTTGGTAATGTGTTATTTATAGTGGTATGACCTACCGAAATAGCTGTTGGCAATTATTAAATTTCTTTTACTCCTACTAGAACCTTAGACAAATCCAGCTTTATTCCGGCAATTAGTGCCGAATTTGACTTGGATTCTCCAACTTTCTATATTGCTGTCGCGCCTGCGAGTACACCTTTTTTTTTTTTTTTTACTACCATGAAGCCTTATTTTACTACCCCTTTTTTAGACGTAGTAATGTATTTGATTTAAGAATCTGGGATCCTTAAGATAGTAAACCTTATTAATGAGAATATCGGTTTCGTTAAACCTCGCGACAAATCACGTTACCGAGATATCTTTTTTGATATAAAAACACCCAAAAATGTGTTTATGGTAAAAACCATACACAGCACTTACATTAACGCGATTAACCCGAAGCAATTTGTTTAATTATAACGTATTTGCGAACGATAATTAACGGTATAAAAGAATGTCGGTCTAATTAAAATGTCTGTAGATTAAATAATAAAAGTTTTACTAATTAACGGTTGATAATATGTTAAGCTTAACCGTTACCATTATCTAGTATCTAAACGAAACGAAGAGCTCTTCGATTGATAGTTTGATAGTCTTTTAAAGTAATTACATATAGATTTTTCTAACGATATCTTACCATTTACGTTACTGGTATTCGTAATGTGGAAAACTATATAAAATAAATAAAGTTCGAATAGTAGTATATTTACGATTACTTAATAAATGAGTAATTTTAGACTTTTATTTATTGCCTTTTGTAAAAGGATATTATTAAATCTATTTGAAGCAAAGAATAGATTATAGTTGTAAACACTACTAAGTTTTTTTTTTAACTTTTAGTATATTTAAAGTTTCGCGACCGATTTATTTTCGTTCGTTACCGCAGATTGGAATGAAGTAAAGTTATTTTTATAGGTTTTCGTAATTCGACTTTTCACGCTTAACGTTTTATAGATCGAATATTAAAGGAATTCCGGTCTTTTTATCGCTCTTTCATCGACGATAATATTATTTTTTTCTAATACGTTCGATGAACATCTTACTTATTTCAAAACTTTATTTAAGCCTTTTATTAATAAAGGTATTGTTTTATTGTTAGACAAATTTTATATCGTCTTTTAATTAGTAGAACTTTTAGGATTTTATGTAAACGTCTTTTGACTTTTAACCACTGAAGAAAAAACTTAAGGTTTTCGAAATCTTTCCTTTCCTCGTAACTTGAAAGCCTTTTAAATGTACTTAGGGGTAGCAGGGTATTTAAGGCTAATGATACCTTATTACGTTTAATTACTAGGCCTATTTTAGGAATTTTAAAAGGACCTTTTAATATAAGAGAAAAAACACGCATAATTCGAGATCAGTAACCGAAAAAAGAGATTATATTATATATAGTCTACTTTTATCCAGCTTACGCCTAAATAATAGTAGTTTTTTCAAAGCTATACAAGCTTATTTGTATAAATAGCTTAAGTTATACTACCCAAATCCAACACATTAACTTTTTCTTTAAATTAACGGGAGTTTTAAACGCGGATTCGGTGTTATGCTTTTTTTTTAACTTAAAACAAGCTATTTTAAATAACGAAGCCAGCCTATTAAAATAACTATTATCGAACTAATAATGTTTTTAAGTCGTCTATTGACTCGAGTAAAATTTAACTATAATTATTTAAAACATAAGGTTGTATATCTTGTATAGGTATGCAAACGCCTGCGAATAACCTTGGTTAATAACCTTTTACCAATTATTACTCTTACCGATTATAAAGCTACTCGAGGCATTGTAAATTGAACGTCGTTAAATATAATATTTATGGATAGGGTAAATGGAAGACTAGTTAGCGCGTTAATTTACCTTAATTTATACTTATTGGATGTGGTTTACTAGCCAGGACGCCTTAATTTGATACCAAATACCCTAAGTCGTTTGCCTTTTAACGAGGACAAATAACTCCACGAAACTGATGTACCGGTATTGGATTAAATATTCAATAACTTACTAATGGTAATGTACCTGAATAAGGTGCAAATACCCAATGATATACGACTTCACTTTTGGATTGGTCATCTTAAGGATGTTACCTAGCGTGGAATTCTGTAAGATTTCGCAAATAACAAAAATCATAAGGATATGCCTTTTAATACTTTTAAGTTCGAATATCCATTTCAATTAGTTAATCACTTATTATACAATCGCGACACGAGCGGTTGTAAAAGGCTTATAATTTTTACAACCCTCATTTAAAAGATTTTCGTCGAGGTATACGATAAAAAACACCATATCGAACCTAAGAAAATGATAGCTACCTTAGACGGAGTATATTTTCATTGAAAACTTAAGTTTGTGAAAGCATATATTAAGAATTACATGTATTGCGCAAAGCTGCGTAACGATAATCAAAATCTCTTGGTTGTCTTAAACCTATCCAAGTACCTGAGGAACCAATGTATACGATTTACATAGACTTTGTAGTTGTATTGCCAACAATGCCTTTAAAAAGTACACCTTAAAAGTTACCTGATAGGGAATCCTTTGATATTGTGATACCTATTACATACAAAAAGTTTAAGCGAACGCTCCTGATTTTTGGTTATACGACGTATACGGCCGAAGATTGGGCAGCTGTTTTGGTTCGAAAATTCCTACTATGTGATTGGCCTTGTCTACGATAGATCATTTTGGACAAAGATATTAAATTTATATCAGATTTCTAGTAAAGTTTGTAAAAATGATTTTAAACACGCCTAATAATAACGACAACCTATTATCTATAGGCGGATAGCTTAACAAAAATGAAAAATTAGTTAGTTAAATTGGCATTACGTCACTTTATCATAAAATATCCTAAATAACATTAAATTGATATTATACTGGTTTTATAATAAAACCTTAACAATACCTACTTATATACCTTGAAAGCCAACCCATATAAGTATTTGTTTAGATTTAAGCTTGCAGAACTAGTAGATGTTCTTACAGTAATTTTACCCCATAGACAAGCAGAAATTGGCTTTATACAGGAATATTTTCGACGAAACGTATATTTAATAATAAGTATTATCGCAGCTAAACAAAAAAACGATACGATTGGAATTATCGTTAGCATAAATTTGCTATAGGCGATAAAGTGTGGCTAAAGCTGAGAAAAGCTTATAGGTTATTATACAAAAAAGTAAGATTATCACAACCGCGAAAAGGACTATATACAATTGTAAAAAAAATTAATAATTTAGCTTTTACGTTAAACTTTCTACTAAACTTACGATTTACCTAACTATTAGTATTACTTATTTTTACCTTGTTAAGACCCTGTAAACTACTTATTTAATAGAATCACACTACCATCCAAGTTAGTTAAATACGAGGACGACTAATAAATGTCGAAAATTAGAAAGTATAACGTATATTGGTTAAACAAGTGGATCGACGCCATCGTAAAGGGGATCAAGTTTAATATCTTCTCATATAAAAAGGCTTTACGGCTCGTGACGATGAATGGAAACCAGTATCAAAACTGAATTGCCTGGAATTGATTAAGGCCTTTAAAAGAAACAATATTAAAATAAAGAATAATAAGAAAGAAGGAGAATGACGAGGATATCATTGTTTCTTTTGGCTCCCCGGCATTTGTTGTGTTGCGGAGGGGGTATTTGTGCTCGGAGAGGGTGTTTGTGCTTGCTTGTACAAGCTTGGTCGTCTTGTGCCTTCTCACGAGACTATCTACTCATGAGTACACCTTCTCACGAGATACTCATGAGTTATCCTTTTTATGAGTACTTATTGTTATGTATGCTCTGGTAGATTCCTCTTTTACTTAGTCTTCAGCTTCAAATATAGACCGGAATACCACCATACGTTCACACAGCATAACAATATCCGTCGAATACATTTATATAATTTTCGATATCTGACCCGAATAATTACCTTAAATTAACCAAATCTTAACGACCTTAACAAAAGTATTGACTTAAGTCTCAAAATGAAAAAGGCCCTAAAACTCTTATTTTATATTGATATCACTATAAAAGGCATCAGATCACAAGCTTAGTGTCAAACTGCATTATAAAAGTATTATTACAACCTAAGGTAAATCTTTGAGGAAGACTACGCGAAAATAAATTAGTACACTAATTAAATAAGGCGTTTTTTCTTTTGAAGGGTTTCATTATGAAATTTGCGGAAAATATAAAATTTTCTTATAAAACCCATCTATAAAGTAAAAAAAACTTGAAATATTTATAATTAGAATCGCCTTATAATAAAAGGGTACAATAACTTCAGGGAAAAAATAAAATAAATCAATCGCATAATTTGTAACGGGTAAAATATTGTTTAATTTTTGTGGTTACTACATCTTTACGTATTTTTTTATAACCTATGTTCTAAGCTTCCGGGTATTATATAGGTATACTCGTAGTAAAAAAAAAATGTTTTCGACGATGTATTTACGGCTACCTACTTATAAAACTTCGGAAGTACTATCTACCTATAATAATACTATATATCCTTAAACCACTTTATGGTTTCGTAAAAGTTTATATATATTACTTCGAAACGTATTAAAAGTACTATTAAGAACGCTTTAAGATAGCTGATTCCACATTCAACCTTTACCTACTAGTTTTTATAACGTATTGAAAGGGTTTTATGATTATAAGAATATAGATTCATACTACACTAATCTTGTGTAATATATCTATTTCTATCTCAGAAAATGAAAAGTTTTGAAAATTGATTTAAAAGTGAGACCAAAAATATGTTTAACGGAGAACGACTTGACTGACTTTAATGACGCGTCAATTACGTTTTGGATTAATATTTTCAATTTATACAAAAAATATAATTATATAAAGTTACTTTTATTAATATAACCAGCTGAAAACGCATCGACAAATACCAATATAAGCGTATATATGAGGTTTGAGTTATATTAATCGTATAAAATGAAGAGACGTTATACACATTCATCACTATGTAAGGTTAAACAACACCATCGCATAATGAATACCCGGCGTTTAAAAAATACCTCGATTGGGAAATTCGAAACGCGAAATATAACTCAAGATTTGTAAAATATATATATAGGTAACAAAGATATTTGTTTTTACTAATAACATATTTACGAAAAAAATAGTTATAACTTATAAATAAATTTTATATTTGTTATCGATAATAAAATACCGAACCGTAATTAGTTTACCTTACGCGGTTATTATGACCCAAGCACGTTGGCGGGTTAGGAAATAGGCCAGCATGCAGCTGAGCTACTGGTGAGCCTCAGTGAGTACCGGTGAGCCTCAGTGAGCACTGGTGAGCCTCAGCACTGAAGATGGTATGAAGGCCATAGAATATAAGGATACAGCCATCACCACATAGATAGTATTTCCTTCATAGCTCTTCAGTTGTCAATCTAAGTATTCAGTCTCAGTATATTCTGAATAGCCTCACGGCTTTTGATCATTACTTGCACGGTTGCGATATTGTTCACTCAGCATCTCTGCTACCTTCTTGATAACATAAACCCTCTAATACCTTCTATATACTCACGGGTATTTAGTGTGATCATTACAGCGGTAATATTGCTAATGAAAATTAAACTAAATACAAACGAGTTATACGAAGTATTCTCGTCTTAAAAATTTATAAACTTGTTAAAGGCTTTGATTCCGGAATTATTATGGCGATAAAGGTTTGTATAATTATTTCGAATTTAAAATAAAATCCTTGCCTTTGGTAATTAACATCAACTATTTTATCTTTACTAATATTTCGTTCATTTCGGTACCATAATAACACGTATTTTACAATAGATACAATAATCTCAAGAAAATTGTATAGACGTCGCAAAATGAAAATAAAAAAATAACGGAAATTTAAACCTAGCGAATACGATAACTAAAAGTGCTCCGAATAACGTATTGGAAATTATTGTATTTGCAAACACTTTCTTCGTTAACGTTGTTTAAAAATTCGTACGCCTTCGCCCCTGAAAAACAATATTTTTTATACTTTTATACAAGTTCTATATTTTATGCCTTAATTTCGACATCAAACTTTTACGTTATATATTTCACTTTTGAATCAAGTCATTTGTAATTTTATTAACATATTATTACTTTTTACATTCACTGTTTATGCTTTATATTAAGATTGTTTTAAATACAATTTTATTGTATAATTATTTATATATAGACCGGTTTATACTAGAGAAACATAAAAATAAAGTGGAAAAAATATTAAACGAAAAAAGCGAGGGGGGGCAGGTGAACTTCTCGTTGTTGTCATCGTTATTATCATCTTTTTCGTCGTCGTTATCGTCGTTATTACCGTTGTTATCAACATCGCCGTCAACGTCGTCACTCTGAGGAAGATTAGACATCCCCCGTACCTTAATGCATATATCTTGAAGCAAAGGTTAATGGTCGGTGTCGCCTTTTTCGTAACATTGCATAGAAATATTGTCAAATAAGCTTATGTAATACAAAGGTAAGCTTGTTTGTTACACCGTAATAACTTTAAAGATTTTTTTAAGCCGCCAGTAAAAGTTTATGAAGAAATAAATTTTAAATCCAGATTTTGTATTAGGAGAGTAAAAAATAATATTCGAAGCCCGAATTATATATCGAAAATTAAAATTATTTACTATTGAGATGTCGGGTGCGTAAAAAAGCCATCGAAAACAGCTTTAACACCATCAACATAGGAGCGTACCCGTTATCGCCCCGTTTATAACAGTAGAAACGAGTCAAAACGTTACGGCTTTCACGGTATTTGTTAAAATACTTATTAACGACGGTGATGGCGATATACGATACGTAAAACGTGATTATAAACAGGCTAGAGACGTTTACCTTAATACGCCTTTTTAGTATTGTACGCATTAAAACAGTTTCACGATATACCCAGATGAAACGCGACTCGAGATGACGGGCCCGATAAGCTATCTTCACCTCGTTTACGCGACGATTAGTATATATTAAGATTCGAAAGAATATATATTACGTGCCTAATTATTACTTGCTAATATTACGCTTATGGTATTTAAAATGTGCCTTGAGTAAAAGCGGGTTTTTCACCCATGGCGAAAAGATAAAGTCTATAACCCTAGCTTTCCGCTTCTGTTTAGGCTACTATTGTTATTACTACTTAGCGGGGGAAAAGAAAAGAAAAGATAACGGGGGAGTGGTAACGACGAGAAAGTGAAAGGAGGAGGGGTTGTTGATAAGGTCATAGGTGGCAATAACTATAGATTTTGCAACGCATTAACGCTATTGCAACAAACGATGTTTTTGACTAAAATATTTACAAGATATAATATGCAATATAATTAGGATTTCGTCTAATAAACACGAGATTGTAATATGAATAATGAATCGAGTAATTATTGAATACGAAAGTGATGTATAACCAATTAAGAATCTATTTAATAAATAATGACGCATTTTAAACTAAAAAGGATTTTTTAATTTTAATCGATAAGAATATAATATTTTATACCAAAATGACAATAAATAATATTAATAATCAGACTTGTATAAAGTTTTTGAACCTTTCAAAAGAAACTACAATTTATATTACCATTATTAATAAATAGCCAATTCACATCATTACTACCAAATAACTGATTAAAAGCTTCAATGAACTACACTATAATTATTAAGTTATGGACACGAAGCTTTTCGAATAAAAATTAAGATTACCGGTATAGATATTACTATATATCACTATAGTTATCAAATATCGGCGACCACGTTAGCGAGGTATATAGTGGAGTGTCAAGCTCTAGAGAGCATGTTAACGGAGTATATAGTATAATTTTACGCCATAGATGAGAGTTTATAAGCTTTCATCTAATGCATATACTCTTTAAGTGCGTTTTATCCCTTGTTCAGATACATTGTTCCACTACTATACTTAAATACTAAACTGCATTCTTCATACGTTGACAAAAAGACCTGACTAATATTATCCAAATTATCTATCTGTTACTGTACTTATTTCGCCTGTTAAAGTTTGGACATACAGAATTCTGAATCTATGCCGCAATTTATAAATTAAAGGATTCCCTCAATAAATAAAACGTTGCAATGTAAGTTGTATGAACCGTTTATCTAAGGTAACACTGGGTTTTTACATTATTATATTCATCAATTTTTTCCATAACAATATCTTGATTCTTTTAATATAAACTTAGATATGTATTTCAATCGCAATTAGTAACATATATATAAATGAATGATTTATTAAAGTTTAATTACATACTATTAATTAACCCTTTAATTGGTATATACCCCTAAAAGCTGAAGTCCTTATTAATATATAGCTTCATTACTACGAAACCCATAATACACAGAAAAAACGTATCGTTAATTGATATACCTATCATTTCATACTCTTTGCCACTCGTAATTAACAAATACAAATCAAACATTAATAGCTTTATATTTAACTTAATATTAAAGTGTATTTAGTATATTTGTTGATAGGCCTTGCCAATGATAGGTTTTTAGACGTTGCAACGTTGTTAATTCAAGAGGTGGTCGAAGTAACAGTAGTATCAGGTGGTCAAGTAGTGGATGTATTGTTCTAGGTTTAGAAAACTTTTAACCAGTCTGTACATTGATGTGTATAGCCAATTTTTTGGCCCGTAATTTAGTATGAAGTAGTCGTATACTATATTTGATCTTATAATGGACCTATAAAACAATTTACTCAACTTGTAGTTAGTAAAGTTTACTTTTTTGATAGTAAAGTTGACTAATGGCATTGTAAATATGATTGTTCCAATACTGGCGGCTTTTTATTTTATGCGCGTACGTTAGTGTGGTTGACTAATTGTTTCCGGTTACTACCGAATTGCCTCATTGTAAATTAGCCGGACTCTTGCTAATTTTATCGTTAAATTAACTCCAATTACCTCAAAGTTCTTAGTTCCGACTTTATTAACTTCTTCAAATAAGTTTTTCACCACAAACTTATATAGACCTCTAGCTTAACCGTAGCAATTATTCAAGTCGTCAGCTTTAATTCCCTGGCAGTTTTTTAGGTTTTGGGTTTTTTTTTGTTTTTGTCAGCTGTTAATTGATATTTTTCTAGGTAGCCTTTTATTGTAGCTTTCGATACGTATATTCGATTGATTGTTGTTTGCACACTTTTCGAGAGCTTTATTTGGAGTTGGTTTCGTTATGTTATTCGCTGGATTGTTTTTGCCCTTGATCTATCCGAATTCCTTGATTTACCTGCTTTTGTAGGCTTTACGGAGTGTTATTACGTCGATTATAAGGATTTTTTTTGCTTGTAGTTCCCAGTTTTGAAAGGTATTCGAATAGTTTCTTCGGATAGGTATAGTTAGCTACTGTGATAGGAGGAATCTTTAGTTCTTTGATCACGATATTAAAGGTTTTTTATATCCTTAAGCCTATATCATAATAGATTATTATGTTGTAGATCTTTGAGGTTAATACGTTTTGACTTATTCTTTTGAATATCATGAAGGTCTAATGAATCAGGTTTCTGGTGATTTTTAATTAGTCTTTTTGCGGTTTGTTTTTATGAACGATCGTTATGAGGAATAAAATTTGTAACAATGAGTTGGTGTTGTTTGTAAAGAAGCTGTTTATGAGGATTATTAACTTGACCTTTGATATGTTAATCGAGACTATATAAATTTCCCCGTTCAAATTTCTTATTTATTAATTTAACCTTTTTTTAGTTGTATAAAATTTGCATTTAATGGGTTTTTCATTTTTATTGTAATCCAGAGATTTTAGGAAGCTTTGAGTTGGTATAAAGTAGCAATGTAGTTATTAATAGAGCATTGTTATAGATATCTTTGATCTCTAGCTATATTAATTTTGTCTATTGTATCTAAGTCAATATTTCAATTTTTTAATGCAATTGAGGTAGATATTGATATCGTTAATATTATACTTACGGATCAACAATTTGTTAAAATTTAAATGTTTGCTTTTTATCAAAATTTCGGACGGCTTTTAGTTTCAGAATTTTTTTTCCCTTAATCTTCTATTGTTCTGATGTTATAAAACAAGTAGTTTCAACGAAAAAGGCATCGTCAGTTTTCATACTTATGAAGTAGAAATTTTTATTTTGCGTGATTAATGAGCATGGGTTTTAGGTTATAGATTTTAGGTTTAGTTTGTATTTCAAGTGTGATTTTCATGTTAGGAATTAATAGAATATTGTTTTAGTCAGTCTGTACAGTGTTTTGATATATAGTATTATTGTTTTCTGAGGATATTCGTTACGAAGTTTGTACGATGATTATCATAGGATTATTCTTTTTAAATTCATTGTTAATTGCACTTATATTAGGATAATATTACGGTTATTATAAGGAATTATTTTACTATTATCAGATAGGAAATTTATTTTCAAAACAAATATTAGGCGTTGGTTGGTTTTTGAAATCGTTAGCGATTACATAAGGATTTAGTTTTGGCTTTTATTATCGTATCTTTAAGCTATTAAATGTTATTTTTCATACGGAAATCCCGTGGTTTTGAATTTATCTTCATATATAATTTCCAACTTGAATATCGTGATATGAAACTTTAAAGGTTGAAGTCATGTTTGCATATAAATTATACGACTTTTGGAGTGGGTAGTTTATAAATTTTTACGTTATAGTTATTTTTCAAAGGTTTGCCCAATTTTTCCATAGTTTTTTGTATTCTGAATATAATAGTAAAGTTTTAATCATCTTTTCCTTATAAATCTAAGTAATATTAAAAATCCGGTTCGGTGTGTATTCTTCATCTTTAATATTTTCCCTTTTTTAGTAATTATCACATTATTAACATTTTATCAGTTTGTTAGTTACGAGAGGAAGAGGTTCGTGTTAGATCATTCGTTTGGTTGAAGAATTTGAATTGTTATCGTTATAGTTTGTCGCTTTGATATAGTGTTTGATTTGAGTTGTGCATATCATCTTAGAACCGTTAGTAGTTTTAATCATTACTTTGAGATTAGTGATACTTAATATTTTAAATTTTTTTCAATTTTTCTAGCTCTGATTATACGAGGATTTTACTTTGTAATAGTAAAGATAACACGTCAATTGTCATAGAGACGTTTCTGTTGTTAAAAGTATTATTAACTTAATAGTGTATCGATTTCTTTCATAGATTTTTTAGGGTTTTGCCATACGTTGTAACTACTTTCTGAGTATTTGTTAATGGTAGGAATTTTTTGTTAGACTAGGACATATTTTAAAGACCAGTAACATCGGTATCAAACTTTGAGGTAGTATAATATGATATAAACCTTTTACTTCTAAGTACAGGTATGCTATTTGGTTCGTAAAGCTTTCGAATTTTAAATTAAGTATATTGTACGTCTTTCTAAGTAGTTTGTGTGCCTTTTTGACCTTTCCAATGATTTAGCTGGCTTTAACAGATATTTTTTATACTGTATTCCTATTATTTGAGCATTTGTTTGAAAATTTGTTATTGTAAAGTTGGTATCAGTATCGTGAACAACGATGTTTTGTGGGTTTAAGTACGTGTTAATTGATGGCATTTTAAATGGTTTTAACGCGTTTTTAGTTGATATGGATTTTAGGATTTTATCTTCGTGAAAAGATGTTGAGAAGTTAATAATATAAGGAATATGTTTATTATCAAATTAAAATACATTAACGAAGATTTCATGATTGAAATCATCATCGTTTTTTAATGTAAATTTGAATCTTTGGGGGGCTTGGGCGTGAATTTGGCAATGGTAGTAAAGCTTTTGAATAGACCTTAGAGTAGAGTATTCTCCATATTTATGACCTACTGAGTTGAGGATTTTGTATAGTTTGTCGACGGTTGAGTTATTGAAGCGTCGGTATAACTGGCTTATTTCCGACTGCGTTGGGTTTAGCACCATTATTTTGGGGCCTTACAGATAAAATCAATGGTGCCCTTACTTAGATTAGAGAGGGAAACTCTGGCCGTTTTTAACTAGTTCGTTAATATTGACGTTGACGTTAACTCCGAGTATTTTCATGTTTTTGAAGTAAAGAAGGAATGAAGTAGATGATTTGAGGATATTGAACGTGATCAATTTAATAATAGTTTCAAGGGTTGTTGATTTTATTGAAGATAGTTTTTTTTTAAGACTGAAGCTAACTTTGGCTTTATCAATATTTTATCGATTGAGTCTCAAAGTAATATTTTTTCCCCTTCGTAGAGCCATAAATTGTGAATAGTCCCCTGTTGAGTACCTTTCTACCCCTGTGTTTAGCATAATACTTTGAAACGTGTGGTTTGCATAACGATTGCGAAGATTAAAAGTGTGTGAGTGGTTAGGTGTTTGATCAGTGTAAATATAAGAGTTTTCTTTATTAAAGAGGTATAGGAAAGCGTAGTCAGCTAGTTACTGGGCTGTGTTGGGAGAAGCAATTTTATGTTACGTGATTTGTTTAGATATATCGTTATCTTCAGTAGAATTTTTACCTTTTCAGTTTACGATGTGATTTAAGTTGGTTTTCCTGCAACCAATAGGGTATCAGGTATAATACATTACTTTTTGTTTATAACGATTAATTGGTACATAGTGACATAACTAATTACTAGGTTTGCTTTAAATCCAATATATTTTATCATTATAACATCTATAGTCTTTACGGTTAAAAGGTCGGCTTAAGTTTTTTGTTAGTTGTTAACATTAGTGTGGTTGTAGCTTTTAGTTCGAAGATTCTAGGTTAGATTTTGACCATGAAATCTTTTCGTATTTAAAATTAATATAGTATCTTATCGTACGGTTTTATTCATTTTAATTGCGATAGGTATTAAGTCAGTAATATATATTGACCTAGTTTAGTGTGCAGGTTATTACAGTTGTAAGAGAGAACTGTAATTGTTTAAAACAGCTTTCATAAGTGATATTTAGCTGTTGTAAGACCTATTCGAATTCGTCAATGTTTATAATAACTGTTTATACATGTTTACGAAGTTTGATTTTGTTAACTTGAGCTTTTATAATTATTTGTCGATATAATATTAAATTGTTAAGTATTTGGTTAAGGAAATTTATCGGAGTTTCCTTTTATTTTTTGTAGCTATCATTATTGTTTACGTCGTCGTATCCCAGTTCATGATATATTATATTAGGTAAACTTCGAATTCGAAATAATTTTTTTTTTTATCATACATTTTCTGAAAGTTTTTTGTTCTTATTGGGAAGTTCAGATATTAATTTTTGGCGTGTTTTGTAAAAATTATAGGAAATAGTAATTGAAAATCAAAAGGCAGGATTTCTATTTACTTGTAGATATTGTGAATAGGTATTATTTTTGTATTAAGCAGATTTTATGGTTTTTTGTTATAATTTTCTATATAGTTTCAGAATTTTGAGAGGTTTATAAGGAGATTACAATTAATATTCATTATTTCAATAGGTTTGAAAAGAAGGTTACGATGGTCATTCTAGACGTTCATGGTGTTTCCTACCATTAACTTAAGTTTTGGATCTTTCTAGTCGCAAAGGTAGAGGTAGTTGTTAGTTCTCTAGCCCAAGGGGTAAAGTCCTATGGTAAGACTTGTGGTATATTCGTGTATATAGTCGTACCTATCGTGAGAAGTTTCGCTTTGATGGCTTTGACGATATTAGGGAAAACTTTAAGGTATTTGGGTGGTTTAGTAATCCTAAGGGATGTTTTAAGGTATAAGAGAGACTTATCAATCATAGGGAAGATATTAAGAGACTCAACAATTTTGTTTAATGATTCGTTAGATGGTGTTGACATTAATTCCTTTTTCCGTATTAATGGTTGTTACTTTACGTATTGTACCATCTTTGATGGCGTATTTCGCGTTGTTATATGGAGGTGCTGGGCTGTCGAGTAGATTAATATGGTTTTCTTGGCGCGATTTGATGATTTGGTGGTTTCGCTCAGTGTAGCGATTTTTACGATCAATGATTTTGTAATGTAGGGAGGAAAAAGATTTATTTTGAAAGGGAAGTTTATGTAAAAGATGAAGTTTGATATAAAAATTAGGGTTAAAGATTGTTTGTTATTGGTTGTAGTTAAAATTTGTAAGCCGTAAAACTCAGTCGTTTTTCTAGTAGTAATACCCGTAGTAGTATTGACTTAGCTGTTTACCAACTTGATGATTTTTGAAACTTTTGACGATTAATTTCAATGTTTATCTTTGAGAAGAACTTGTGAAGATGTTTTGGTGTTTTTAAATAGCTATATCGTCGTTACTTTTATATTGCTGTTCTTGATTATTGTAATCCGAAATTATTTTCTACTTATTGTCGTTTTAGACTACCATATTTTGTAGAAACGTTTCGCAAGAGTTTCTTGTCTACTTTGGTCTTACCCAAAGTGTAATCAGAAAGTAGACTCTTCTACCTAGATAATCTGATTAACCTAATAAGTATTGATTAGTGTTAATAGGCCTTGTCAACGATAGGCTTTAAGACGTTGCAACGTTGTCTATTCGAGACGTAGTAGAAGCAACAGTATTATTGTGTAGTTAAGTAGTGGATGTATTGTTCTAGGTTTGGTAGACCGCTAGCCGGTTTTCACACTAAGTTGTAAAGTTAATTGCTTGGCTTGTGCTCTAGTGTGAAGTGGGCGCATACTGTACTTGACTTTATATAACACCTACAAAACAATACACTTAACTTGCGGTCTATATAGTTAACTTCCTTGATTGTAAAGTTGACTCATTGCACTGAAATTACTACTGTTCCAATAATATAAAGAAAAAAATAAGTACCTACTGGTGTTAATTTATAAAGAGGTTTAATACAACGTACAATCATTTTAATGGAGAGCTTATACCGTAATTGCTGATAAATATTTAGATGTTGAAACGTTGTTGATTAAGAGTGTGATCGAAGTAACAATAGTATTTCAATAGTCTGGTGGTGGATTATTATTTCTTTCAAGTTTGACAAACTACTAGCTAGTTTGTATACTACTTTGTATGGCCAATTGCTTGGTACATACCCTACCTTGAATTTGATACCCACTCTATAGCAATTGACTTGTAGTCAATATAGTCAACTTTAACTTCATTGCGCTTGAATAATATTCTAAAAGTAACTCTTGAAACAAATCTAATAATACAATCTATTGAAAATAGGTAATAGATTAAATAGACGTCGATGTAATATCATAGCGATTAAGAGTGAAGTTAATGTTTATCCTAATAATCAAACTGGAAATTATTGCAATGATGAAATAGTAACTTTATTTGAAATTATAATCAATTAAGTAACACTTAAGTTTTAATTTCTATGAACGTACCCTTGAATGGTTAAACTATAATCTTGCACTTGACTTCGTAAACTATTCTCGACTAAAAGAATTTTATGTTTGATTTTTCAAAATATACCAATAAAGTAAATTAAACCACGACTAGAATAAGGAAACCATCAATTTGAACTCGGGATTTTTTTCTAGATAGCTTACAAAACGTATCAATAATGTATTTAACGCATATTTAACAGCTAACTTATTATTAAACCCTTTTCTTCACAATACCTCAATTGTAATATGTATTCGTCTAAGTTTATAGACTTAATTATCTTCCTTTGCTTAATTATATATCCTTATCTAAATGATTATCAAAGACTTAAGAACTCTATAAACTTATTAATAACTAAAATCAAAAATTAATATTGAATAATTTGCTTAGCTTGAAAAATTTAAATTAAGAACCTTTATCCTCTTTAGTTCTTTATATGATTTATTCTATATTATATGAAAACTGATAAGACCATTAATGGTTTGAACTACTACAGTTAAGTTTATAATACTTAAAGTCTTATAAAAACCATATCAGCTGCTCAGGTTTCTCTAAATACGTACTTCACTTGATAACGGCAAAGATAATACCTCTGTTGTAGTCGATTCGTTTCTGATATGAAAAAAATTGTTAATACAAAGTTTTACGTATTTCTTCCTAAATTACTTATAAGATTTTGTTGGTAGATTTCTATTGTTACACCTTAGTCGATTTGAATCTCTAGTCGAAGTAAGTAGTGTTTTACATTGCAACTCTTGTATTGTTTTTTCTAAGTTTAGTAAACCACTAGCTGTTTTATATAATTATTTGTTTAAACAACTGCTTAAACTACACATCACATGAAATTGAACACCACACTGCAATCGATTCGTAGTTTATACAATCAATATGAATATACTATAATTAACTTGTAATCAGTATAATCAACTATATTATACTGAAATTGACTGCTATTACAATACTGGCAAATTTCATTTCTATATGTATACTCCAATATAGTCCATTACCAATCAATGGTAATAGCGGAAGTTTGCTCTTTCTGTATAGGTAGTACTCCATTAATCCTCAATCGGTTTACATAAATATCTCATTTTAATTACAGGCCTCCAATATATAACTCTGATTATTAAATTCCTTAGTTTACTTCCTTCAGTCCTCTGTTACGGATTTATATGTAATTAATTCTGTAAGTTGTCCCCGTAATTTTTAAAAAGATATTTATACGTATTACCCTAATATGTTTCTAATTTTTCAGGTCTTTTTTTCTATTATATGCCGCTAGGTCTACATACCCCGTAATATGAACAGGTAACTCATTATTATTTACCAATCTTTTAGGGTTCCGTTAAGAATGATTTTGAGTATAGCGTCGGTAGAGTTATTTTTGATATTTATTCACTTAAACCCATCGATGTTTCGCGCTTTCAATACTTTCCTTAACGATATTAAATCTATTCAAAAAACATTTTTCATTAATTGTTTCAAATTTGAAAAGACATTCGCAAAAGATTCGGTAGTTAGTATAGATAATTATTGGAATCGAGATTGATCTTAGTTATTTGATGATAATACTTAATATTATATTGGTTACTATACAAATATCTAATCTTATTATTTTACCGTAAACTTTGAATGCCAATATGTTTCGTATTATACGTTTATATTTCATGGATACTTATTGGAAGAGGTTATACGTGATAATAGAGTTTTCATTGTATTTATTTTTTTGACGAATATCATAAGTAATTCGATTTAAAAGGTTGAGTTGACGTTATGAGTAAAGAAGTAGTTTATACACATTGTGAATTTTACCGTCTTTAAATTCACTAATATCATATTAATACGTCTATCCAGGTTATTCATTCTTTATTAGAAACTCTTATTTAGCGTATCAAAATCTGTATCTTATGGATTTAAAATTTGGTTATAATTCATATGTATCATAATACATTGAGTTAATAAATAGTTTATATCTATGTTATTTTAGTCGGTTTTTAAAGGTAACATTTGGTCTTTGTATGATTGGTTTTGTTGATTTTTCAAAACTAATAGCCTATCTCTTTTAGCGTAATCTTCAATACGTACTACGATTGTATTAATACTTTAAATATAGTTCAATGGTTCGTTAACATACATTTTTATGCATTTAGGTAGCGTTTTCATCGGATTATACTTTTCAAGGCCTAATTTTTTCATCACACGTCACTCTATTGCTAAGAAGCTTACAGTATGCAGGAAAAGTATATCATTAGTTTATACATTAACTATATTAAACTTTTTGAACTTATAATTGGTTAATACGAATTGAAATTTAATAATTTCAATTTTGGATTAGATTTAAATTTCATTTGGTACATTGGGATCTCAGGAAATTTGTGTTGAATAATCTATAAACCTTTTTGAAGTAACGTATAATATTTTTGACAAGAAACTAATTCTGTAGCCTTATAGGTAAATATAACTTTACAATGAGTTTAAAATCAGTAGTGAATTAAATTTACTCTTGAATGCCTTTTATATTAGCAGTTCAATTGGTAACAATTACAATGATAAAAGTTTTGCTAATTTTCTAGATTTTGAAGGATTAAATAAGGATTTAGTTGTTGTTTTTATCTTTGCAACCTTAAGAGATCAACTACAACTTTTTATACGGGCGATCCATAGTTTTACTCTTGGTTTCGTGAATTATCCTCAACTTCAACATAATGAGATCGAATCTTTGAAATTATACCAGTGATGTAAAATAAACCACTTTATTGATAAGGGGATTTTAGATTTCAATTCGATCGCTTCCTTTAAATGGATTGTCAGAAGTATTGATAATTCTTTCAGAATATCACTTGATGGTAATATAGTTATTTAACTTCCCATTTTACTATAATTAAGTCGTGGTATATTCATTTATGAGCTTATAATTTCCATTGTTATCCTCTTCTTGGTTATAAATATTTATGAAGTGGTTTTCCGCGAAGTCGTTACTTCATGTGTTTTTTACAATCGATTTAAGTAGTCTTTATTATCCAATTGGCTCAATTCAATGATTTTGAAATGGATAATGTTTACTATTAGGAGATTATTTATACAATTTGATCTATATAGTAGGAAAAGTGATGAAGGAGTTAATGGTTTCTATTACTACATTTATATTTGCGATACTTAAGATATTATAGAGCCCATCAAATATATATAGTTTACTTTAAATATATTCTTTTCTTTGTAGTGATAAATATAGTACACCTATTGTTAATGGTCTGTTATTAGCGTTAAGGATATCATTAATCTATCGTTTTATTGGTTTTTTGCTTAACTTTTTCAGGGTTGCACCATATAATACGGCTCTTATTTAAGTTCTCAATAATAAATATGATTTATTTTTTATATATTAATACTCACGAGAAACCCATAAAGTTCATAGGACAATATTATGATCTATTTTATTTTCAAAACCATTTACAATCATTTACGATATTTTTTAAACTTATAAAATTTCCATTTCTGAAGATAAAAATATTTCAAGTTCTGCGGGAAAACGCTTATATTCTTTCAATAGTATTGACAATTTAAATGTTAGTAGACTTTTACCGTTGACACATAGTTGATTATAATCTCTAGTCGAAGTAACGGGTATTGCATTGAAAGTGGTGATGTTGATACTCTTAAGTTTTGATAACCGCTAACCAGTCTGCAGACTTATTTGTATAGTCAATTACTTGGCCCGTGCCCTAACCTGAAGTGGATACCTACAGTATTGAACTTCCATTCAATATAGTCAACCACACAACCAATGCAGTTAACTAACAGTCAGCATAGTTAACTTGACCATACCGTAATTAACAAAATGAAATTTGAGATCAATATTGTTCCAACATTGATAATATATAATATAAACATGTTTTCATTAAATCCTCCTAAACTTAGTTTTGACTATAATCTTTACTGTGATAAAATTGGTATTAGTATTGTGAACTACTTTTTTTAAATTTCCCA
This sequence comes from Anisogramma anomala, assembly GCA_038502455.1. Taxonomy (NCBI): domain Eukaryota; kingdom Fungi; phylum Ascomycota; class Sordariomycetes; order Diaporthales; family Gnomoniaceae; genus Anisogramma; species Anisogramma anomala. Next base: position 487,354 of record JASMMZ010000017.1, on the reverse strand, counting down.
AATACGTTTTGATATATAGAGCACATAATGTTTCCTTTATTTTTTGGTTATAATAGTTTTAAGGAATATTATGATGTAAAAGATATTATTGGGTTGAAGATATAAAGCATAGGTTTACTATGTAAGTAAAATACGTTAACAAAAGCCTTGAAGTTAAAGTTTCAGTTTCTTTCACGTGAACTTGAACTTGAACGGCATTTGGAAATACGTTTAGATATAGTGACAAAGAAATTCGATTCGTTTTAATACGGATAAGTCTATAAATCCAGAAGATATTAACTGAAAGACTCTATATAATGTATAATTTGTAGGGTAATTTAACTTGCAGATTAATGCATAAGTCTTAAATTTAATAAATTTAATACTGTTATCCTGTGTTTTTGGTATTCAAATTACGAATATATTTATTTAAAATAAAATAGGAACCTTTGACGTTTATCTTTATGTGATTAGTTAGGTTCGACTTCAACATTAACGCTACGAGTGTTTCCATTCTCTACATAAAGTAGAAATAGAATGTGCGATTTAGATATATGGAAAACAATAGATTTGATGACTACACTAATAATATTGGAATTTAGTAAATAAAGTTTCTTCCCAAGGCTAAATTCAACTTTGGCTTTACTGATATTTGTATTGTTAATATCCATAACAATTTTTTTTCTTCGGATTTACTATCACCGGGTAGTACCGACTGCCAGAGTCGCATTACCTGCTGCGAAATATTCCTATAGACACCGGCAGGAGGGATCTTAACTTAGTCTCTGTTAAGGCCCATGCGAGCCTACAAAACCCTACGTCATCCCTCTAACTAAGACTGTAGGGTACCCTGTAATCCAGAGGCCCGTAAACGTGTGGAATACGGCCCTGATTTAAAAATGTAACGTTGCTGTTTTAATCCTTGCCCAACATTTAATTACGCTAGGAATATGATTATATATACCTTGGAAAATGAGGCCTTATGAAGTTTTGGTAATAAAAGAAAATCCTGTATAAAAATAGGCGAAAGTAAAACGCGTAAGGGCGTGTGAAAGCTTGTGCGCATGTATATATAGGCGTATGTCCATACGGATTATAACTTGTTATGATTTAAACGCGTCGTGGAAAGATCCCTGCATGCGGGATGGCCCATGCATTTAATCCTAATATGAGAGGAGGACCCCTTATTTAAACTTTCTCTAGTTCTGAAAATTTTCCTATATAACAACAAAGTTATATATGTACTAGTAAATGCCCTTATACCCTACAACTAACGTTCTGGGACTTTGTAACGCGCTCTCCTATAATATGGATCTCTGTACTAATGTATACAATAGTTTCAAATTAGAAAAACCGCTCCTATCATGTTGTGTACCGTTGTACGCATTTCTAGGCTCTTTTCAAGTAGCGTACCTCTATAAAACGAGCCTTATATGCCTAGA
>JASMMZ010000017.1:398206-485884 GCA_038502455.1 Anisogramma anomala | reverse complement strand
CCTCCCCTCCTCTCCTATAATCTCTACTCATCCCCCGAAACCGCGCGGGATACAACCTTATATGGGTTATATTAAATAACTTTTGACAGGGATTAACAACGAAGTTTTTATTAGGGAGGGAGGGTCAAAATTCTGATACGCTTGTTACATTGATAAAGCTTTCAATATTTTAGAGGAACTTGTAAAATAAAAGTCGTGTGTTAATTTATAATAGTAATTAAGTGTAAAGACGGGTATATCCTTATCGATATTAACGTTGCGGGGCTTTTAACTCACCATCGATTCGCGGTCACCGTAGAAGCTCCTTTTAATAGTTTAACTGTTTTGCAATGACTCTTTCGCGTCATCGTCGAAGCGGCGAAAGGTAACGCAACGTAGGATTTAACCACGACGCTAATAAATCGGCGAGGTATTACCACCGCCAGTGAAAGGGTTAACAATAAGGACAACGACTCTATTACCGGAATAAATACAGGTTTTATCGTTAATAAACCCATTTCCGCCGCCCTAGTCTCCGCATCCACCTTCTTTTTCGCCGCTGGGTCCACTTTTGCCCTTAATCCGTACCCTGGTCTTATCCCTGTTTATAAGTAAGAATGCGACTGATAAAAGATAACCGTAAAGGCTTTGGTAATAGCGGTAGTAAAATTATTAAAAGAATAGGGTTTTCAGTCAGATAACATATGTAAAGTAAGTTAGCGACCCGAAAACATAAATATTGTTGGTGGGCGTAAAACGTCTCCGTTACCAACAGATGGAAAACGCGGCTTATATAAGACCAAATTTTAATTTCTTTTGATTTCCGAAAAACAATCTGTAATATATATAAATACCCAAAAATTCGTAGGGTTCACAAAAACCCTATACATATAGGTTTCGCCAGCCTGTTTATTTAGGGAATTTTTAAAAAGTTGTAACTATAGTTTTCAAACTTTTCAAAAGACTAGACAGTAAATAAAGTAAGCGGCGCCTCGTTTCTCATTATATATAGTATAAACTACGTTTGCGTTGAAAAATAGAAAATGAAGATGGTATAACGTAAAATCGGCATTCGTGTATTATAGCTAAAAAAAAGATAACATAAAGATTGAGATAAAAGTAGTAAAAGCGGAAAGGAGTTTAAAAGCCTAACATTGCAATATTTAGAACCGGGTTGAATAAAATATATCAATAACTAAGTTTTATATCAAAATAATAAACTACCTTCGTTCTAATTGTATTGCTTCCGTTTTACTGCCTTTAAACTTACCTTGAGGCAAAATTTAACTCTATTGGCAAACGTTGAATGGTTAATTTTCCAGCGGATGGAATACCTAATACCAAATTTCGCCTACTTATTAGCAATTTTATTACCGTTGATACCTACATAAATTATGTATTACTTTATCGTAACAAGGTTTCTTTAGGATTCTACTACATCGTAAAATCCTTTTAAACCCTATTATTATAAAGCAACTGAGTCTCTTTTCAAGCCTGATATTATAAAAGTGTTATTAAAATATACCGTAATTTCATCTAATATGATATGAGTAATTGCCTTTGGGTTTCGAAACGCGTTGATAACGTTTACGTTAAAAAATCATATAATAAAATAAAGCCCACCTAACCCCTTCACTACTATATATCCGTTCCTATAAATCACATATCCAAATATAATTTACTATGACCTGTTGAAATGATATTCGAAACGGTCGATAGATATTATAATATAACCCCTATCTAGATCAAAATACCATCCTCTAAACGTTATGATAACGTTTTCCTTTTTAATATGTTTATAAGAGAAGTAAGGGATTTAACAAAGTACCATAAATTTTACAAAACTGATTATATTAATTTGGAAAAAAATTCGTCAGTTTTAAGTTAGCGTAGTTATGGCTTGCTTGTTAGGCGTTGTCGTTGTGGGCGAAGGAGGTTTCCGAAATCAACTAGGACATCGTATACCGTTAAAACTATTTGAAGTCAGACGGAGCGCCGGGAAGCTGTTATGGTTTAATATACCGTTTATACATAACTTAAAGTCGATATTATAGTTTAAGACAAGGCCACTAATGATAGGGTAATAGCCGCCGCCATAATCCGTTGTATAAAAGGATACCGAATATTAAAGTTTTTAAGCTATAATTAAAATAGAGATGCTATTTTTTGAAAATAACTCCACTAAAAAGTAATATAGATTCATTAAAGGCAGCGACGTTAAATGAAATCCTATATAATAAGGAAACCGTTTTCATCGCGGCGATTAATGTGACCGTAATTGTTAATATTACTATATACCTTTATAAATAGTATTCATAGGCCAAGTAGCAGTGCACTGTATTGCAAGGTGCTTTCCTGCAGGTTATACGGTAACTTGTCACGCTATAGGCTGCACTATTGCAAGACGTAAAGTACATTATACATGGAATGGTCTGTAATATTTATTTCAGGCCGCATAGTAATGTATAGAGCGGTCTGGATTGGGTATTTTAGAGTGTACGGAAAAAGGCTCATTGCTCGAATTAAAGGTTTATAACCTCCTATCCGTGGCTTATACCCTTTGAAATACTTCTTTTCGGTTTATTATCTTCGATTATTATAATACCAATTTAACGATTATCATTTTACTTACCTATTTTATGTGAATAGATTTTTTAGTAGTCGATCCGGTCGATTACAAATAGCTTAGGAAAGAAGAAATCAATACAAGTTGAATATATATAATGAGATGTAACGGTTTCAATCATTTGTGCTTTAATATTACGTTTTTACAAGAATTATATTGAATGTATACAAAGATTGTAGAAGCTAAGTAACTTTAGAAAAAATAACTTGAATACTATACTATTAACTTTTATTTGGTGTTTTATTTATTGAAAGCCTTATTAATTTATCATTAACCTTTATTTGGCGTTTTGACGTACCCGGATATCTTTTGGAAAGCGTCCTATTACGTATCAAGCCACATAGGCTAAAACTATCAAGTTTTGAAACACTTCGTTAGGACGCGACCGATTTGAAATCGACAATCCACAACACTCGCAAAACACATAAGCGGTTACAAATACAATATCTAAACCTCTCACTTAATTTAAGAGCGGTTACAAACAAAATATCCGAACCGTTTACTTTACTAAAAGCGGCTACGACACACTAATCCAGACCGTTCATTAAACCTGAACTAAGATATATACTATACCTTCCTACACACATACTTCTTTTACCCTATTCGCCTTTTTACGTTCGCCCTGTGTATTTTAAGTTTAGTCTTTGCGATGTTAAAGTTTTTTATAACCGCTTAACTAATGTACCGTTGCCAATCGCTAATAAAACTAATTTGAAAAGCCTAACTAGTTTGTAATCACGTTTCATTTGCGTATCATTTGAAATTCATTTACATTAGTAAGCGTTAGTAAGCCCTATTTCAACCATTTTCATTATTTTATTTACTTTTTATTTACCGTCGATGAAATGAACCACTTCAAACTTGAAAATCTAGATGCACCTGAATCCAACCACGGCGCGAAATCACCAATTTTCGCCGTTCTAATATACCAGGTACACATAGGAACAGCGCCATAAAACACTTATAGTTATAGCTCTGATACCAATAACACTAGAGGAAACCAGCGTTTACTTCGATCTTTTGGTCAACTATATAGGAATTAGGTAGGCTATGATATACGAAATTGATTTGTGCCTTTAGGAAAACATCATTAATATACTAGTTGAGGAATTAAAACCATATATGGAATATATATATATATTAGCCGTTATATTTCGTTACTAGAAGGTGAAAGCCTAAAGATCTGACTTATTGAATAATTTCTATAAAGGTATTTCGAATTGGACGTTAGGTATATAACAAATAGTAAACTCCTTTATTATCAAAGCTTCACGAATTTAGTTTCGAACTAAAAGCATTAATATCTTAGGGGGTGGAAATAAACGTTTCGTAAAAGCCTTATTATAAATAGTGTAATTTACCGACTTACCAGACGAAAAGGATAAAAATTTGAACTAAACGGAATTAATAAAACGATATTACCTAACAGAATATAAGAGATAGTTAATAAAATAATGGGGACAAGGCTTAAGACAACTTAGTCCTATACCTACACTCCAAGTTAGGAATAAAGATCCCGAGGAAAAACAAAAAAAAACTATAATCCTTATTTATTACACGAGTATAATACACCCTTACATTGGTATATAGTATGAAACAAAACTAAATATCAAAATACTCCATAAATATTAGAAATAACTCGTTCGATTATAACGGGAGCAGCCGAAACACCAAGAATAGCTCGCTCGGCTATAACGGGAGTGGCCGAGATATAAAGAATAACACGATTTAAGAAACGACGAACAGCATAAAACGTTAATACATACCTTGCGGATTAATACCCATTAACCACGACCCTTACCGTAAATTTTTACCTTACCTCTTTCCTATTAAAAAGAGCGATTTTATAAAGCTTATAAACTTCACCAAGCTTTAAAATAGGGGGGAAAACTACAGCGGTAAACTGTACGATGTATTTAACAATGAAATACGGACTATATTTAATATATATAAGAAAATCGATATTAAATCATTGCAATTTTATGTTATTTTGCCCGATATATTGTCCGGGAAAGTTAAAAAATGGTATAAATACCACTTTACGTAGGTAAATACATTTATAAAGTGTTATAACGGCCAGAAATCCCATTTCGATATAGAAATTAACTACTAGCTTTACGATAGGAATTAGATAAATATAACCTAGGAATCCGTATAAAAAAAACCCTAATGAAAACCTATAGGAAGTTTTTATCGCCCTATTAGTTGAGTTTCGAAAATAAAAAGTCGCCTTTAAACCAAAATATAAGGGGAATGAATTATTTATCCAAATAGTAAGAAAAACATGCTACAAAAACCTGAATTTCAACCTTATACTTTTCAAGTTGAAAAAAGATTTAAAAACCTTTTATATAAGTTTCAAAATATCGCTTAAAACCTTCATATGTTGATAGGCAATCTTCTGATTAATATTTGTAGCCCACAAAACTAAAGGCGAGAGCTAAATTACTAGAACAAACTTTATCGAAACCATTCACCACATTTGAATCGAAGATTTAAAGTATACTTAAAGTAAAATAAGAGCCTAAAGTATAAGTATTAAGGAGGGAACCTTAGTAATAGGGGATAGAGACGATCGTTCAAAAACGGACGAAACGTACCGCAGCTATAGTAATATTTACGAAAATGTATATGAAACCCCATAGACTTGTGAAAGCGGTGTATCGTATACGATAAGATCGGCTATTAGTTTATTAACCACCTAGTTTACGAGTAAATTCAAATTGAACGATGATTTTAGGCTGAGTGTGGATTTAAGAACCGGATAAAAGCTAATTTTGCAGTATACGTAGTAGAATACGAAGGTATAGATAATATATTTTACGCTTATCTTCACGAATACACCTCCGGAGATAAATATTTTAAAGGTATCTATGTTGACCTGATAACCTACGACGATAAAACCGCCTAATGTATTTTTGTAGGATCATAAGACTCTTTTTTGTTTTATGTTACAGGCTTGAATAATGTAAACAGACTATTCGACACTTATATAACATCGTAATTTATGTTTTTTTGACAAATAAAAAAACCGGTTTGAGGGTATTATACTTGATATTAGTGTAGTCGAAATCTTAACGGCTGGAAAGCGGCAATTCGACGCGTTGTAGCGAAATTTTCGAGATTTTAACTGAACCGAATGAAAAAAACACCGAAAGGTCCTATTTAGTAAACGTAAAACGTCGTTATTAGAAACTTTTGTTGTAAATACGCATTTTGGACCGGTTAAGTTTTACGTAATGTGTTTTAAAATATTATTTTTGCTTTTATTAGCTAATATAAATAAGTTCAAAATTAACGTCCGGAATACGACCAATTAACTTATTCGTATTTCGAATAACGTATCCGTACCTTTTCGGCTTAAGTTAGGCTACTTATGCTTTCCCCCCGAAATAAGTATAACTAAGGCTATTTACTTAACATGAACGGAATTGCGGATATTACATCGTTAATTTAGATGCTCGGCTATAAAACGCTTTTTACGTTTATTCTACATTGTAGGCTATATGGATATAGGAAAGAATATATTTAAATCTGTTGAAAAGTTTTTTTTATGAATGCCAGTTACACTCATAGGCCTTACTACAATTTAAGTTCTATTTTTAAAACGATGTAAACCTTAACTGTAAAATAATTATTAATATTACATATTTCAACAGTTAATGGGTCTTTGAAGTCGTTGACACGATAACATTATTTTAAGCCGTTACATTTACGAAAATGGCTTATGTAATAGAATGGTAAAACGTTTTAGTAAATTATTAGTTTAATGTTTTCATAAGTCCCTTTCAATTAAATTATATCTAATGTTGATATAGCCTTCGATTTTACTAAAAAACGTATTAAGATTCAGATAGCCGGTAACGAATATAAACAGATTTTAGTAAAAGAAGTATAAAGTATTAGAAAATATAAAAAGTATTATGAACCGTTTAAAAAAGCGTATACGGTATTATCGAAGAAACTAAAGGGTATTGGTTTTAAGGATTCTATCCTTTAAATAACGGTCAACTTTATTAATAACATTTTTAGTTTAAGTAGGCTTATCTTTACTTTTTTGTTTTTAATACTTACCCGAAATTCTATATAAACTTCGTATCATTAATATTTACTGTGTAAAGGGCTAATATTATAATAAATGTTATGGCAATATCACGTTTTTTATGGGCTAAAAACAATGTATTTAAAGCGTTAGCTATGAGAAATAGCCCGCATAAAACTGGAATTTTAAACCTACCACTGTAATTTGAGGTCCTAGTTTGGAAAACCAAGGATAAACAGACTGGTCTTTAAAGTATTTACGGGTGTACAAAGCTATAATATACTCGTTCATTTGCCGAACAGTATAAGTGCGTTTCGATGAATAATGGTACGAAAATATTAAAACCAAAAAGAAAGAAGCGGCCCGAAACAGTAAAACGAATAAAACCGTTAACTAAACACCCATTAAAACGACGAATTTAAACCGCTTTTAATTTTAGCCTATCCCTCGAATTACGTATTCAGCCTGTTTCTATTAAATAAAAGCAGCCCACCTAAACTAGCCCCATTAACCTTTCGACCAATTAACTTTTCGCCGCCGAAAACCCCCTTCAGCTCGAAAATAAATAAAAACTTTGTTCTAAACTCTTTTATTACATGAAAGGAGATAATAAATCGTAGGCTTAACTTAAAACTTTATTACAAGGGTAATTTCACTACTTTAAGTATCTTATTCAAATAATTTACTTAAATGAATATTTTAGCCTTAATTAATTAAGGCATATTTCGGTTTCAACAGTTCTACCATAGTATTTACGGCATCTGTAGGATTTTCCAACCTTTTATGTACACGAAAAAGAAAACAAAACCGGAAAATCCTACGAAAATATTTGCCTAGTTATTAAAAAATATAATAACGAAGGTAAGAATAATATAATAACCTAATCGCCTAAATTATACCAAGCCTATTACCGCCTGAATTTTACGTTTACGGCCTACCTAAACGTACCATATAACCTATATATTGAGCTTTAAGATATAATATAGGTATATAACTAATTTAAAAGATGGCCTAAACAACAAATTTACGTTAATATACCAAAGAATCTTGGAAAATATCACCCGTTTAAAACGATTTTACGTTTTATAAAACCACTGAACGCCTTAGCTATAGCCGGTATTTACTGGTATAACACTTATTAAAATACTATAAGGAACAGCTCGAGATAATTAATATCACCTCTAACCTATGTTTATTAGTATTAACGGCCCGTTCAATTGGCTTTACACTATTAGGCATATAAATGGACGATATTTTAATATTATATAACGCTTCGTTTTTCGTGTTTAAGAAAAGAAAACTTTTAAAAGCCGACTTAAAAGCGAAACCTAGAACTTATTTAACGGAAAACCATAAAATCGATTTAATAACATTACTATTACTTTTCGGAACGGTATTTTGAGCCGTATGTAAAATTAGTAATTACACAAAGTTACCCTTATAATTTTAAATAGCGTAAAACAAGCCGACTAATGCAAATAACAACACATACATCTCGTTTAGGTTACCTCTATAATATAACCGAAAACAAGATTTAACCTTTCAGTCGCCATATAATGCTCAACCGCCACGACGGAAGATATATATAAGGCGTTTGATAAACGCCTCTTATAGAAAATATATAATTTAAAACGTGGCTTGTGATTTATACCACTAAATATACGTATTACAAAGCTATTTATTTTCATTAACGGCTTCTTCGCTAATAATAACGATTGTAACTTGTAGATAAACTTCATCTTAATCCTTGGAAATGAAATACAGGCCTGAAAAGGCTTTACGTTTCGTGAAAACATTATTTATTGAAGTTTCACTAAATATGAAAGGGTCATGAAAAACATCTTGGCTTTAAAATTTTATAGTATAATTAAAGGTTTGGATTAGAATATTACTATAATAATAACAGTCTGGATAATTATTTTAACTCTAGTTTACGCCCTATCCTTTTTATAGTATATATAGATTTCTTTTTGTTTTATAAATTCCTCGTTAAACGAGGTATTACGAATAAAAGCTGTTGATAATCTATATTATAGCTTTACAAGAATTGTATAAACGCTGTGAAATGGAAAAAATAAGGTAAATCGACGGATATTTAAACCCGGTAAACGCGATAACCAAAGATATACTGAAAGAAACGTTAAAAACGTTTATAACAACAAATAATTTATTTATTAAAATAGTTAAAAACGTTTTACGATCTTAATAAGTAATTATACCAACTTCGCCAGGTTCAAAGCGGTTGCAGTTATTCTATTCGCGTTGTTTTACAATTTATACCTTTATTTAGCCCTATTATTTCGCGCCGTCTTTAATATTTTGTTACTTTTTATTATATATACTTCGACCTTACCAAAGTTTTTCTTATTTTTTTATTCAACTTTTTTATTTCGTGCTGCCTCTAACGTATTATTATGTATTATTTCATACACTTTAGCCTTATGAGGTATTTTACTATTTATCCTTCAATATTTATGACCTACAATATCGTATCGATTATAACATATTATTTCTTTTTATTCTATATACTTTACGTTATATTTTGAAACCGAATATTTTAAGGAAAACAATAATATTAATATTGCCGGACGCGCTGGACCGGCTGTAAAGGTAGTTAGTTATTGCCAAAAGAGGGAGAGGGCGATGCTATCACGTTCCTACTGTCCTTTTTACCGCCCTTCTTCTTTATATTAGCGCCACTGCTATCATCTTTATGAACGCCATTAGCACTAACAAGGATTTGACCCTACGTGTTACGTCTAATTTCCTTAGGTAAAGGTGTAAAGGGGGCTTTACCCTCCTTATAACAACGCGCAATAACGTCGTTAAATTCGCCTACGTAATATATAGGAAGGCAATGTTTTTAAGCGATAATAGCGGCCGTCGACTTTTTAATCCGCCGGTTAACGTTTACTATTAATTAATATCGGCTTATTTTGATTCTATATAATCGTATCTATTTTTCTAAACGCTCCGAAAGTTACTTTTAAATAAAGGAAGTTTTTAAAGTTTAGTTCAAAATTATTATAAAGCTGGCGAACGCGTAATATGGCTTTGGCTTACGGCTCTAAAACTAACAAAATAGGGATGTATCCGTTATTAATCCGTTTGTAACGGTATTAATGGGTCGAATGATCCCCGCTTTCATAATAATTGTTAACGGAATTATCTGCAACTACGAACGCGATATACGGTACGTAAGGCGTATTTATTAACAACTCAGAACTACCGACCTGAGTACGATATTTTGACGCCTTATGTGTTAAAATGGCCTTACGATGTATCTTACGATATAAAGTTCGAGGCGACGAAGTAAATCCGCTTCGTATTTCTTATTTAAAAAAAAATCAAAGGTGTTGGTAGGCCTTAGATATTGCAACGTTGTAGATTCGATTGATCGAAGTAACAGTAGTATTTCGTGGTCAGATGGTGGATGTATTGTTCTAGGTATGGCAGATTACTAGCTGGTCTACACTGTAATTTGTATGGCCAAGTGCTTAGCCTGTACCCTAGAGTGAAGTGTAGCGTACTGCACTCGACTTACACCCAATGCGGTAAGTTTGAAGACTTACCGTACAAAGTAATACACTTGCAGTACAGTCAACTTTACTTACAGTAAAGTTGACCTACTACCCTGCATATAATATTATTCCAACAAAAGTTATATAAACGGATAAATTTAAAATATATAAACCCCAACGTAATTACACTAGATTACGCTTACAGCGAAAAAGGGCTCTTACAAGTGATAAAGTTTTTACCCGTAGGAAGAGGATAAGGTTTATAACTTTAGGAACCCCTCGATTCTCCCCTTTGAACCGTGGATAGGAGAGAGAATAGGGGGAGAAGAGGGGGTGGGTGGCAGCGGCAGCGAAAAAAGGCAAGGCAGCGGCAGTGGCGGGGCTTAGGGGGGTGGCAACGACGGCAAAAGGAAACGAGGCGGCGGCGGCAGAGCTTAGCGGGATAGCGGTGACGGGCAGGGAAGCTGTTATTAACGAAATCATGCTCGATAAGGGTGGGCTACTAATAGCGGTGGCGGCGGCGGCTATTACGGCGGCGGTGACGCGTTAGCACTCTCGCGCCAAACGGCGCCTGACTGTCCTGTTTTTACGCGGCATTTATTTAAAGGAGAGGTTAGTATATAGGTATTAGTTAAGTAATCTATCTATCAAAGCGGATTAGAATGGTTAATTAAAACAGAAGTTAAGTTAAGTTGGGATGAGGACTTGTATTAGCTTTAACTATGCGCCCTTAGAGGGAAAAGAAAGGAAGTTTTGCCTGAACCGATGGCGACGCATCTTTTTATAATGACCCAACTTATGATGACGCAATCACCACCGAAGCTAGACTTTACTGATTCCATCCGAGCTACAATCACCACTGCAGCCAGAACTTACTAATTTGAACCCTTACAACCATACTATTGCTACGGAAACTACTAACTTAAACCTCTTACAATTGATACTGCAACAATACTGTTACTACGAAACTTTCTAATTTAGACCTTTGTAACCACACTGTTATAACAAGGCTACATATACGGAATCACTATAACTATACTGTCGCTACTAGACTATAAGGATATAAGGAAGAAAAAAAGATTACTTGTATAAATATTACTATATACTGTTAGAATAACGTTACATGCCGTACAGTAGGTCAAATTTAATTACAGTAAAGTTGACTGTATAACAAGGATATTGCTTTATGGAGACTTACCACATTGGGTGTAAATTGAGTGCAGTTCACTGCACTTCATTCTAGGGCACAGGCCAAGTAATTGGCCATACAAATTATAGTGCAGACCGGCTAGCAGTCTGATAAACCTAATATAACACATCCACCATCTGACTACTGCAATACTACTATTACTTCGAAGACCAATCGAATTGATAACGTTGTAACGTCTAAGGCCTACTAATACTAATTAGTGCTTGTCTGCTAGGTTAAGCATAAGTAAATCAGGCAAAAGAAAAAGCTACTTTATGGTTACGCTTTATGTTAACAATGACGGCTAAGGTAGAGGAAAGATTTTTGTGAAAAGCCTTTATTAGTACTGCGTCAGTCCCTAACGATAGGAAAATAGAAAAGACTTTTGGGTTGCGTTATTCTCCAACGGCAACCTAGAAGTAAGCGACGGTATCGCTACTTGAAAACACCAAGAAATCTTTATTAATCCTTTTTAAAAAGCGTTAAGATCGACCTCTAAAAGTCTTAAACGACGAGTTGGCAAATAGCTAAGTCAATACTACTATGGGCGCTACTACTACAGAAAAACGACTAAATTCCTACGCTAAACAACTACAACAAACGACATTCGACCTTACCCTCCACACCAAACCTTTACCTTTACTTTACTTTTTTTACTCCCCACGTTATTTTAATCGTCAAGTTCGCTACTCTAAGCGAAAACACCAAGTCTCGCTAAGAAAGTCACGTTGCGCGACTTTTCGCTAAGTCGCTAAGTTTCTACGTAACTTTATGCCAAAACACTAAGTTCCTACGGCTAAAGATTACCAAGCTCCTTACTTTACACGCATACCAAGTCCTACATAGGCCGAAACGCCAAGATATCTACCGCTAACATCCACTTGAAAGCTATTATCGATCCCAAAAGGAAAAAAGTACTTAAAGCACCCGGATCTGTCTTTATTAAATACTTTAATAGTGATCTTTAGGAAAAGAATATTAACGAGAACTTAAACGAAGGACACCTCAATAACTACGTTAACTATTACATCGTTAACCAAGACGGTGGAGAAGAACGTAACCGCAGTAACTGTACTTTTCGTGAATATTGTAAACCTTTCGATGACTAAACTATTGATATGTAGAAAAAGATTTTAAAGGCAATTAAGTCCAAGCTAAAAGGAAAACTTCAACGCCAAAGGATCTACGTATCAGAAATAAACCCCATAAGGCTGGCAAAAACATCATTTAACTTGGCCCAGTTGAAAAACTACCCCTAAAATATACAGCTTAAAGGAAAAAAGGTTAAAAAACCTTAACGCCCTTATATACGATTTAAAGGACCTCCTATTTACCCTTAGTTAAGTTAAGCCTTTTCACGCATTAACGACAAAAAACTTGTTAGCCTATTTGGCATTTTAGTACCCTTACATAACAACGTAGAGTACGCCTTTAGCGGCGAAAAAGCATGCGAAGCGAGGGCTGCTAACACGGCCAATGGTATTAACGTCGGCGCTTTACATTACTTAATTAAATAAGATCGTTAGGCCTTTTAAAACTTATAAGATCTTATGAACCCTTAGTAATATAATCGATAAACACCTTAAAACCCCTTTTCTTTTAAACTTGCCTATGTATGAAAGCCGACTATAACTCCTACTATAGGACTTTACCTCTCGGGTTAGGCAACTAGCAATTACCCTTAGCAATGGGTCTTCAAACCTTCAAAATTTAAACTGCCAAGAAACACCAACTAAGCCTAGAATAACTATCGTAATCTTCCCTCAAAATCTATTAAAATAATTAAGATTAATTACAAGTTAATAACGGAATTTGCTAAAATCTGGAATAACATAAAAAAGTAAAACGAAAATTCTCACAACATTTTCAACACAAAATAATACTTTTTTTAAATATCTATAAGTAAATAAAGGTCTCACCTTTCAGTTTTTACTCGTTATTTTCCGAAATATTTACAAATTAAACTAAAACTATTACTTAATCTTTCTAATAAAAGCAATTAAATTTTACGAAATTTATGATAACATAAAGAGTTACTTCGAGTACGACGTCCACCTTATAAAATACCATATAAACTGAGCTGCTACGCGGTGGATTATAATAATGGCAAAAAAAAAGGAGGAAAAATTACTAATAAATGTTTTTAATCAAATGATTAATAAGCTGATAATATGTTAAAAAGTAATGGAAAAAGCCTACGTTAACGAAGTTACACTTCGTGAATAAGTACGAGCAGCTATTATGAGCGTTAATAAGTTTGAATACGCTCTATAACACCTAGATACTACCTGTAAAAGATTTTTTAGCCAGTTACGTTCCTTGTTTGCCACCGTAATATCACGTATACCAAACTCACTCGGTATGTATTCCTAAGCCGGTAACTTCCTTAACGTGGATGAGAAAGACCTTATGGTAATTAATTACCTCGACCGCAAATACGGATGCCTATAACTCCTAAAGTCAAATTTATCAACCTCAGCCCTAAACTAAAGGTAAAACATATGCTAACGTTAATAATATTTAGGTGGATTTATAAGCCGCAAGTATTATCATCGTAATAATGGTGAAAAATATAAAATTTATAATAAAACCGGCTATTACTTAACTTGCCATCCTCCCGCCAAATTTAATAATAGAAAAGCAACGTATTATGTCTAGTACCCTATTAATTCAAAATAAAATTACTTAGATTAGGTTGTGAATACTAAAGGCGATAAGTTACCTAACATTACTAACGCTTCTAAGCAGACAAAGTAATACGAAAATAATACTTTTAACACGGTAACCTAGTAATTAGCCAACTATTCCTTTTTATACCGTTTAAATGATAAAAGCTCTTACCTTTATCCTAACCATACCCCTGACCCCTTATATACCTTTAAACTTTGCGATCGTTACGTGGATTAAACATTTTAAGTATTATACCAGACACTGGAGAGGTAAGATACTCAATAGGAGGTTATTCTGACTATATAGCACTGCGGATGGAAAGTATTACAGCTATTAAGATTGATTATTACGATATTAATGAGGCTAAAGTTGGCTTTAACCTAGGCGAATAACGATCGTTAATAGGAATAACAGTTATTTAAACTATTATAGAAACGATTACGTTTTATATACTTCATTCCCCTACCCCTTTTCTGCTTTGTTTGGAGAATATAAAGATTTTCGTCATTAACATTAACGTTAACGTAAACGAATTGGTTAAAAACAGCTAAAGGTTTCTATTCGCATTTAAGTAGGAGCATTTATGGTTTTATCTTTAAAGCTCGAAAGCAATGGTATTAAACCTGACGAATCCTGAAATACGTTTATTACACCGACAATTTAACCACTCAGTTATTAACAGGTTGTACAAAGTCCTCAAGTCCTTAAGGTATAATGATGTGGAATATTTAACCCTAAAAGCTATTAAAAGGCTTTATCATTACTGTCAAACGTATAACTAAGCCCCCCCAAGATTTAAATTTACACTAAAAGATGATAAGGACTTTAATTACAAAATCTTTATTAATGTATTTTACCTAGATAATAAGCCGATTTTTTACGTTATTAACTTAACAACTTCTTTTCATGGGGCTTAGTTTTTAAAGTTACTTTCGGCAAAGGATATGTGAAGGACATTAAAGATGTTGTGAATTGATACGTATTAGGGTCTACTTAACATCATCGTTTACAATATCGGTACTAATTTTTCTGCGGCAGAGTTTCAAGAAAATACTAAGATAATGGGTATTTATTGTAAATAGGTACCTATAAAAGCCTACTAAAGTATTAAGAAGGTTAAAAGGGTATACGCCTTATTTCTCCGAACGTATAATATCCTTACTTTAGAAATTGGAAGTTTTACAGATTCGAAGGCACGCTTATAGATGGTAGTAAAGAGCTTGAACGATACTGGAAGCACTAACGGCTTGATATCAACACTATTAGTCTTTGAAGCGTACCCACGCCTGACGAGTAAACCTCCGCCTTCGGCAAGTACTTAGAAACGTATTGCGGCATATATCAAAACTTTGAAGAAATTGTAAAGGGAATCGATACGCCGCTAAGTCAATAGTGCTCTCAACATTACCTATAACAATCGATGTACTTGCTTTTCCACAGTAAAATAAAGTCCTCGTATGGCGAAAGCTGGGTAAATAGAAGGAGCCATACAAAATATTAAATATTGTAAACTCTAAAGTGATTATTAAAACTATTAACGGCTCTGTATCCTTCCGAACTATTTAAGTTAAGCCTTATATCAGATCTACTAGCGATAAAGACTCTTAAGCTAAGCGACCGAGCTAATACGAACCTCCTTCATCCGTTATCGACAAGCTGATGAAACGCCGCCGGCTTAAACGACTCCCGAAGGAGAGGAATGTTAAAAATGAGGAATATATACCGGCCGTATCTATAATATTACTTAAATAGGCAGGAAAAAGAAGGATAAAAAAGACTTGGTATTAATGTTTGGGGCATAAGGGATTATTAAGATTTCCGGAAAACCTTTGAATGAAAGCGATAAGGTCGAAATTAACGATTTATTGACCCGAGAAGTTGTATAATTTATGCTGAAAACCGATTTTAACCTTTAAAACCTTAACATCCCAATCTTTAAATCGAGGATTATTCACAAGGTTAAGGGTAAGATTATGGGGTGGCCATACGAAAAGTCATGATTAATCGTTTAGGAATATAGCGATAAAGGTAAGGATTAAATCCTTAAGTAATCGCTAACTATTTAAAAGATTAGCTAGCGCCTAGTAGTCGCCTTAATAGCAAGTTTACTAACTAAAACTAAAGGTAAATTTATACTTAATAACCGTAATATTACGTAAGTTTATACACAATTAGAAACATATTTACAGAGGATTGTATTATTAAAGCTTCTATAGGAATTCAATGCTATTTACCCACCAGGAACGATAATACGGTGTGTCAAATCATTATATGAATTAGCTAAAGTAGGCGTCCACTAGTTCCTAACCTATTAGTCGCACTTTAAATTCCGGCTAACGATAAGGTTTTTAATATACGATTCGTATTTGTTGGTAACGTAGAAGAAAGACTTCGATATAATAGGCATATAAACTAACGATACCATTTTAGTCGAAACGGCTAGCTTTATAACGCTGGAATAATAATCGATCGGAAACTATAAGTTCTGGAATTATAAGCCGGTAATGATATTAGCGGAAAACAACTAACTTAAATTTAATCAATAGTCAATCCGTATTCTTAATATTAATACCAGCCTAAGCTTTCGCTAAAAGGGTCAGAGCGCTATTTCTTCTACAATCGATAAGACTAATAAGGCTAGAATTCAATGGTATTTAAAACAACGTACATGAGGTAGCTATATTGCCACTCTATGCCAACAGAAAGTCTTATACGAATTATCCATTACGACATAAGCATAAACACCAACGGATAAAGCCTTTAATCAACTGAATAGAAGGTTAGAGTAGCAAATTCGGAACCTGAACCGTGAAATTAATATAATACCAATCGACCTTTTAAAAGCCAAACTAATAATCTTTACGGACGAGTCTTTTATAAACAACACCAACTTATCTTTACATATTGGCTTCGTAATGACCCTCGTCAACGAAGATAAGCGGGGAAACCAACTTAACATTATCGGTAATCAAATCTATTAGACCTCCGTTAAGTGAAAAATAATTAGACGAAACGTATTAGATTCAGAGGTCTACGGTATAATAATGGTCTTTAATGTAAGCATAACGCTTTAAAAAACCCACAACCTTATCACTAAGTAACTCAAGATTCCCTTTATCCCGGTAGTAATCTATATAGACTCGAGGAGTCTTTTCGAATATCTGTTAAAACTCGGAGTCACCAGCGAAAAACGCCTGATAATCGACGTGATAACACTCCGTAAAGCTTACGAAGGGAGGGAAATTAAAGAGTTCCAATGGATTAATATCAAAAATACTCCTGTAGATACCATAACGAAGGCTATGCTAAACAAAGCCATTGAAAAGTTTGTGGACAGTAACAAGCTAACTATATATATCGAAAGCTACGTTAACCGGCCACCGGAAAAGCTCAAATCACGTAATGGTAAACTGAAAGACTGCCAGAGAAGTAAAGGTTACTATAGTAATATATTTAAGTAATACAGTTAAAGTGAAGGATTTCGCAGGGCTGTGGTGAAAGAACTTTTTATAGGAGTCGATAAACTCGGACCTCGGAACAGTGGAGCAATTAAGGACAAATAGTGTCAATTTGCATACAATTGGGTGCATTATAATATGGAAGTAAATTGGGATTGGCAGAGGGTACGAGGCCTCTATTTAGCGCTAACCGGAAAAGATTAATCAACCATACTAGCGTGCGTGTACAAACTAAAAAGCCGACAGTATTGAAATAATATTATATACAATACAGTATGTCAACTTTACTTACAATAAAGTTAACTGTACTACAAGTATATTACTTCGTAGAGACTTATCGCATTAGGTATAAATCGAGTGCAGTATGCTACACTTCACTCTAAGGCACGAGCCAAGCAATTGGCCATACAAATTACAATACAGACCAGCTAGCGGTCTGCCAAATCTAGAACAACACATCCACCATCTGACTACTGCAATACTACTGTTACTTCGAATACTAATCGAATCGACAACGTTGCAACGTTTAAGGCCTACCAATATATACCTTTATGAATAGTATATATAGGCCAAGTGGCAGTACATTATATTACAAGGTGCTCTCCTGTAGGGTACACGGTAACGTGTCACGTTACAGGCTACACTTTTGCAAGACACAAAGTGTATAATGCTTGAAGCGGTCTAAAATGGTTATTCCAGGCCGTACGCCAATACATGGAGCGGTCTGAATTAGGTATTCCAAAATGCACGGCAAAAGAGTTATTGCCTGGATGGGAGGTTTATAACCTTCCATCCGTGGCGTGCACCCGCTGGTATAATCTTTCTCGATCTATCATTATTTATTACTACAATACTAATCTAACGATGACTTTTCCACTTACCTACTTCATGTGAACAGGTTTTAGATCTTACCGACAGTAATTAATTTTTCCCGACATTTTTATTTATACCCGTAATACCAACTCTTGGAGTTATATATAAATATAAGTATAACCAAAGTAATAGCAATTATGTATAAAAGGTGTAATGAAGATTCATATCTCGTGCGTAAATATCCTCTGAAATATAGGAGAACCTTTAACGCCTTTATCACGCGTTTTTAACGTTTACTATTCCTAATAAGAATCTATTAAACCAAAATTCCAGCTATTGTATATTAGGAAATTTAGCATTTAAACGGATTCGTAACCGGATATATCGGCCATATAACGGTAAAGACGTAAGGGTTACCTTGTTTTACGAAATTAAAAGGATCCTAACGTCGAGTAATATTAGATCTTAATAAAAAAAAATCAGACGCATATAAGGACGTTAGGAGGCTTTATCTCTAGCAATAATTTTACCTTTATTTTTACTTGGTTATTTGGATTTTATTTCTAGAGGCGTAAGTATAATAAATTTTAACGAGTGTATTTTTATTATTGGAGAGAAAGATACCATAATTATAAAATTCAGTGCTTAAGCTTGCTTTAACTGCTTTAGTAACCCTAAAAAATCTAACTGACAACCAATTACTGAAGTATTCACAAAAAATGAGGTAAATGTTAGGATTACTGTAACTTGATTTGTTAAAGTCGGATTTAAGGATGGATGATCCGTTAAAGTTTGCCAGTTATTTCTTTATTGATTCTTCATTAAGATTTTTATGCTACAACTTATTAATATAAATATTCAAAGATTCTTCAGAATTTCTATCATTTTGTTAATTATTTTGATATTTTGATTGGATAAGGTAAATTTGTTTAATTGATGTTTATATTTGTAAGAAATTGTTGTCAATATTTATAATAGTTTTGAATTCAGCGGTTTTTAGTCGGGACTTTGATTTTTGCCAAATCTAGGTATAAAATTAGGTGATAACTTTTTGGTTTTAACCTTTTTGTTGGTTAATTTTAATTTTTGAGTTTTATAATTGGTTTGATAAAGATATTTCGATGATTTAATGATACCATCGCTATATTATAATCTAAGGACCAACTGCAGACCATGGAACAGACTAGCGGTCAGAAGCTTGATGTCCAACATATCAAGCGGGGATATCTCTTATGTAAGGACCCAGGGTTAGGGTTGGGACCGCAAGGACCGAAGAGCGGTCCATTCGATACTACATCGGACTGCAGGAAGCGACCAGCAACTTCAGCAATCCAATACTGAAGATGGTATGAAGGTTATAGGATATAAGGACACGGTCATCACCACATCGATAGTATTTCCTTCTTAGATCTTCAGTTGTCAATCTAAGTATTCAGTCTATACACCTAAATAGCCTAACGGCTAGTGGTCATTCTACAGCACGAACAAACATCTTCTTGATATTGCATCTTTATTATCTCTGCTATCTTACTGCTAATATAACCCCCCTTACACCTTCTATTTACTCACGGGTATTTAGCGTGATCATTACACGCTACCTTTAGGTACCTATAAATAACAATGCACCTAAAAACTTTTCCTTTTACTACATTTACGTAGCAGCATGACAGATGTGGTACTTCGTCAAAGTTTTTCCTTTATTTCAAAACTTTTGCAAGGTATGATAACTAGTAGGTACCTTCTTTTTCCATCTGATTTATCTGTAATCAATCCAATAAACATTAGTTAGTTTTGGTAAACTTTTATCTATATAACGTAAACTATTTGAACATCTGGTTGAAATAATTAGTGTTTTATATTGAAAGAAATGTTGTTTTAAATTTAATAGACTTTCATCTGGTCTGCACAAAAGTTTGTAGGGACAACTGCTTAGCTTGTACCTCGCATTGAATTGGGCACCACACTTCAATTGACTTGCAGTCAATATAATCAACTTGGCTATACTGTAATTAACTATTGTTCTAACAGATTCACTATATACTGTAACCATTTGGTAAAAGTTTCGTAATATAAGTCATTTACTCATCATATGTAGATATGCAACGAAAACAAATAGTATTACTAATAAATCATTATAACTAATGATATTATTTGGGATTTGTATTATAATTTTAATAATGAATTTAAGTTTTCAAAATTAGCGTTCTTCAACGTAAGGATATCTCATGATTTACGTAAAAGTACATATCTTTGTTTAATTTTATCGCAACTTAATCTATTTTCAACAAATACTTATTCACATCAAACTCCTATCGATTTTATGGTTACTGATAATTTTTCAGAAATAAAATCAATGTTTATACCATAAATTAATACGTTTAAAAGTTCTCAATACTCGTTAGTTCATAACATATGTATTATTTCCTTTTTTTTTCTTTCGCTGTAACAATTTTAAGGGACTCAGTGCTATAAAACGTTATTAATAATTCGATAACCTAGAACAAAAGCTTGTTATCTAAGTAAAAAAATCAACTAAAATCTCAAAATTAAAACTTAAATATTATTCCAAAGTGAATATAAAGTTAAAAAGTATTTAGAAATACGTTTAATAGAAATGACAAAGTTTCTCGACTCCTTCTAATACATATAAGTCTATATGCTTATATCAAGCTACTTTAATGATTCTATATAGTATATCAGTTGCAGAGTAATTTAATATTTAATACAATTAACGAAAGGTTTTTACTTTAAAGTTTAGGATTACTTCATTCAATTCTTAAATATGAAACTTCAAATATCCTTGTTTTAAACTCGGTTGAAACATTCAGTCAATACCTTGAATTACTTAGTTAGTTTGAAAATAACGTTGCAACCAATTTTATAGCCTCAAACTAAAACAAAGAAAAATATGGGGATTGCAAAATATAGAAAACAATAGGTCTAAAAACTATAATATAAATCAGTAAATTCGATAAAAAAAATCTTCCAATAATAAATCAAACTTTGGCTTTACTAGCACCAACAGATTTCAAATTCTTGATAATATTAATATCTTTTTGAAATACAATATATTAAACGTAATCTTCCATTCAATATCTTCTTATCTAAATATCCAAAACAACTGCTTAAGAATACGTTTCATAACATCAATAGATAGTAAATGAGTATATAGATCCTCACTCATTATCATTATATCAATCATAAGGATTTTCACTTGTTAAGCGATGAAAGAAAACATGATTAAATAATGAATACGATGATTCAAAATCAATAGAAATATCTTTACCAGCTTATAATTTTTTGTATTTATTTTTTATTCCTTTCTAGTTATATACCCTCAAAATCTACAACACATTTAATGTATTTATTATTGAAGAAAATGAGGTAATAGTCATAATATATCATTTACATCAATTGAAGCTTTGGAACAATGAAGCATATTAATTAATGGTTTTATTTATCACAAACTCGATAATTTTGAACGTTATATAAATAAGGAAATTAATGGCATTGATTTGGAGTTAATTTAAAGTATAAGTTTTATATTGTATAATGAATTTCACTGCCTACTTTCATACTAGACTTCCTACTCATGATGCTACGTACTCATGAGTCATATTTCCCATTAATACTTATTATTATGATGGTCTTGTAGATTAACTCAGTTCTTCATCCTCATACGTATGCCGGAATACTACAATACGTTTGTATATATAGATAGTATTGGTAATGTCTATTTTATTGGATACGTTAACGTACAGGTAATAGTTAAAAAGTTGTAGTATATATTGAAGATAGACAGAGCAATACCAAAAGGAGAAGAGGTATCTAGACAGTGCAGACCTCAGGTGAGAGCTTATAATCTTTCCCACAGGCAGTGGCACTTTACTATGTACTTTGATAATCTTCCTTCGGAGCAGTTGCACTTTATTGTACATTTTGCTAATGCTCCTTTTCGGTAGTGGCACGCTATCATACACTCTGAAAAAATGCCCTTTACGAAGTGGCACGTTATCGTATACTTTATAAGAGTGTAACTAATAACGTATCGGCTTACTAATTATAAAGATATATCATAATGTCCATATGAGTAATCTTTTTTGTCTTCAACGCGGCTCGTATCCGTCATTTAGTAATAAAAATTTAATTCCTGATACGGTCTATATCCGTAATTTAGTAGTAACAGTTTTATTTATAATACGTCTTATATTTTTAATTTAGTAATAACAGTTTGATTTGTAATAAGGCATATATCCGTAATTCAATAGTAATAGACTAGCTTATAGTACGGCCTGTATTCATAATTTAGTAAGAAAAGTTTAGTTTAAAGTATAATTCGGCTAAAGTTATAATCAATAATTTTTATAGCAATATTAGTTGTAGTATAAGCTCTAATTATTTTAGGCGGTTAATGACCGTATGGCTATTAATCCTTATAGAAGTGGAATTATTAGTGTTACGTATTTTAAGGTTAATATGAAAAATGTATCGTTATCGATTTAAGTAAAACTTCTTTTTCTCTTCCCTTTAACAAAGCATTTTATTTTATAACGTAAATTTCTAATTGATCAATTAACGTATATAAACCTAAACTACAATTCCAATTGATTGTTCAAATCACTCCTATTAGTAAGCAACTTAACTTTCTTCATATTTTACCCGTATCTAAAAATAGATAACTCTTGAAAACAAAAGTGTAAATCGTTGTTCAGCATGTTAACGTAAAAGAAAAGAGACCACCGCCACTGCTGCTTACCGTATCGCCGCTAACCCTAACCCCGCCAACTCTAAGTTTATATCGTCTATCTCTATCTTTCTTTTCGGCTTCCCTTTCGCGGCCACCGCCAATAAAGCCCTTACCTTCTTTCTTCTCTTTTTCTCCCCACCTCATCCCCTTACCCCCTAAGGAGAGAGATGGGGGGCTCCTAAGGTTATTAACTTTATCGTTGCATTACGAGTAAAAATCCCCTTATCTGCAACGGTTACCCTACACCATTAAAATTGTAACTAAACCGAGTTATAAAGCGATTCGTATTGCTACTTCCGCCTTTAATTTATATGCTTTTCATATCTTTATAAATAGAACTAACGTAGCCGATTGAACCTGCCGCCTGGAGTTACGGCTTCTTAAGATACGTAGCGAGGCTTTTTTTGACGAATGATATGCTAAGGGGATGTACCTAGGTTCGTATCCTCAGGCTGCTAATAGATATGCTTTACATGCTATATATCGAATTCTCCGCTGCAGGTAAGTTGATTAGCGATTTCTGTTAAAGCGGGAGTCGGTCGGTTTGTTACTACTATTAAAAGTGGATTGGTAGCGGATACGCCCCCATTTCGGTAGTTTTGGGGTCGTAGACTGAGGCCTTATTACATGCCTACCATCTTTACGGTAATTCTTTTTTTAGTTTATAATTTTATTTGAGGTTGAGAATTACTTACTATTTTGATATCTTATTTGGAGAGCCCTTAAAAACAACGGTTTTTGTAATAGTTAAAATAAACAGATTTTAATTGGTAATAAATGTTTACTAGTGTTCAAAGAAAACGGAAACCACTATCTCCACTTAGAAAGCGGGCTTTCGTATAAACTACGTAAACGAGTTAGACGACTTTATCGCGCGTTGTTATAAGGAGGATAAAGACTCACCGCATTCTTTGTTTAAGGGTATATAGCCTAAGTCGTAGGTCCCTTTGTCTGGCGACGTCTATAACGGAATTAATAGCGATGGTGAAGGTGACGCTAATATTAACGGCAACGGTAACGGTGATGAGAAAAAAAAGTACGAGGAAGAGGATAATGACGACGACGATGCGGCGCCTCATTTTCCCTACCCTTTTGACAACAGTTAGTCACTTGTTATTATATTATTGCCGGTTTTTCCGGCTTTAGTGTAGTTCGTTACATAATAAAGAAATTGCTTTTCCAATCATTATAAAGTAAGTAACATATTTTGAAGGTGGAAAGTGAAAATAATCTTAATAAAGTCGTAAATATTAAAAACAAAAGGTAACGATGTGCTAAAAGAGTCTTAGATAGTAAACTTAAAGAGTAATAATATATTAAAAGCGATGTGAATGGTAAATCCAAATAGAGATGAAATGTTAGGATCGATGTAAAGGCGTAAAATAAAGGGGAAGTATTAAATACGAGATATAAAATATTTAATTAGGGTGAATTTGTAAAACTTTTATCATAACACTAACAAAAAAGTGCTTATTAATACGAACGCTTTTAATATCCTATTAGGGTAGCCTTTGGTTATTATATTTGCAGGATTTAAATTTCTGTTCATTTACCTTATCCTTTTAATTTCGCGGCGTTTATACAATTCGCATAAAGCTATAATATCGATTATAAGGCGCTCTTCATTCGTAGTGCCGAGTTTGATAGTATTTGTAAATGGGGAGAAATAGTATAAACAATTAAAATAAAGGGTTTCATATTAAGGTTTAAAATAATCATTTCGATCGTTATCGTTATAGTAATCCCAGTGTCGAATCCTTTAATTATATTGTAAACTTCTAAGGAGTAAAAGCTTCTAGTAACAAGTTTGTACTTATTTAAACTCCTATAAATAATATTTTATGAAGGGTAAATACGTTAAAAACCGGTATTTCGTAATTGAAAATAAAATCGAATTTTAGTGACGAATTATAGTTATTATCATTTGAGAAACATCCATTAATTAAAATAAAAAGTTATACTATACGTATATCGAGTGATACAAATCATAAGCCACGTTTCGGATTTTTTTTATTTGACATATAAGGCGTTTATTAAACGTTTTGTATATATTATGCGAAAGGTTGGTTCAATATTTTATGGCGATTAAAATATTAAACGCTGATTTCGGCTATATTATTCATATAAACTAATCTTTACATATACATTAACATTTTCATTTGTCAGTTTGTTATACATTAATTATATTAACAAAAGCAATTTTATCTAATTACTCCTTTTATTCAAAGTTTGGAATATCGTTCCAGAGCGTGATTATTACGGTGTTGAAATTAATTATATGATTTACCGCTAGATATACTTTAGGTTTTGCTTTTATTCCAGCCTTTAAAAGTTTTTTCTTTTCCGTAAAGGAAAACAACGTATTATATAACGTTGATATGTCGTTCTTTTACATTTTAATAAATTGAAATCTTTCAAAATACGATGCTAAGACTAATAATTATAGGTTGAAAGTTGAGTTAGTTATTTTGAACCCCTTTTTATAATACTTCTAAACGGTATTATACCAGTATACTATAGCTTAAACTAATCCTTAAAATAGTATTAAAATACGTAAAATCGGTACGGGTAGATAATAATTTGAAAGCTTTATAATTATATAAGCGTAAATACATTATTTAGAATACTAATCCGATTGTAGATGAGTTTTTGTAGTATTACAAAGCGTAATATAAAGTTTATAGGAGGTGCGTAAAAATGTGGTAAGCGTTAAAAGTAGGTGATAAATTACCCGTTGTAAAGTAGGCGATTAGTTTATAATATCCTTTTAACCGGCTTTATAGTACCCCTTAATTATAAGGCTTACTGTTGGTAGGGCTTTAGACGTTGCAACGTTTTCGATTCGATTAGTTGAAGTAACAGTAGTATTGCGTAGTCAAGTGGTAGATGTATTGTTCTAAGTTTGGCAGACCGCTAGCCGATCTGCACAGTAATTTGTATAGCCAATTGCTTGGTCTGTGCCCTAGTATAAAGTGGGCGTATACTGTACTTAACTTTCAGCCAATATAGTAGGCACGCCAACAATACATTCAATTTATAGTCAGTATAGTTAAATTTACTATAATTAAAGTTAACTTACTACAATACAATTAACCTGCTAGAAATAGTAGTTAATATTGTTCCAACACTAATGGCTTCTTACTTTTGTGTCTGCGCACGCTAGTGTAGTCGACCAATCTTTTCCGGTTGCTACTAAATTGCCTCCTCATCAACTGAACAGACCCCTATTAATTCCAGTTAATTTCCACATCAAATTGAACCTAATTACACTTAATTTAACTCCAGGTAACCTTAATTGCCCCGTGGCTCCGAGGTCCGAGTTTATTAACTCCTATAAAAATTTCTTCCGCTACAAGCCTTTGCAAACCTCTACTTCAACCATACCAATCAAATAAGTCGTCATTGTCAGTTCCCTGATAGTCTTCCAGTTCGCCAGCACATCTCTGACTTCTGTCACCTAATCGGAGCTTTCCGGGCAGCCTATTAACGTAGCACTCGATACGTATAGTCAGTCTATTGCTATCTACAAACCTTTTAAGGGCCTATTCAGTGATACCTTCGTTATATAATTATCAGGATTATTTTTTCATTTCATCCATCTGAACTCTTTAATTATTTCCTTTTTTTAGCCTTTACAGAGTACTATTTCTTCAATTATTAGACGTTTTTCACTAGTAGTTTCGAGTTTCGAAAAAACATTCGAATAGGTTTTTTGAGTTGGTGTAAATCATTACTGGGATTGAAGGAATTCTAAGCTATTTGGTAATAAAGTTAAGTGTTTCCCATAATTTTATACGTACGTTAAAGTTTACTATTATACCTTAAACCTCTGAAGCTAATACGTTTCGTATAATTCTTTGACATTGAATAAAGGTTCAGTAAATTAAATCATCGATAATACTAAATTCACTTTCCCGCCTATTTTCGTTAACGAGGGTTATTAGGAAACCGATTTGTAAAAACAGATGAGTGTCATTAGTAAAAAAAACCATTCATAAAAATTTTTCATTTATCCTTTAATAAGTCGATTAAAACCATATTAATCCCTCGGTCCAAATTTCGCATTTCCTACTCAAACACCTTATTTAGCCGGTTAAAGTCTTCATTCATTAGAATTTATATCTGTATTGCGATAAATAGGTAGTAAAATGTTTCTGATTCGTATAAAGTAATAATATAACTATTATAGGTATGTTATATAAGGTACCGTTAGGCTTTGACAATATTAGTTTTATTAATTGTAACCAAATTGATACCTTAGTTATTTTGACGAAAATCAA
Source organism: Anisogramma anomala (assembly GCA_038502455.1). Lineage (NCBI taxonomy): Eukaryota > Fungi > Ascomycota > Sordariomycetes > Diaporthales > Gnomoniaceae > Anisogramma > Anisogramma anomala. Next base: position 458,559 of record JASMMZ010000017.1, on the reverse strand, counting down.
GGCAGATATTAATATTAAGTATACGGATTGACGATTTATTAAGGTTAATTTCACTATTTTTCACCAATGTCATAACCGACTTATAATTTCGAAGCTTGGAGTCCTTAATCCATTATAATTTCAATACTATAAAACCAGCCATTTTAACGAAAAAGGTATTTTTAGCTTATATACATATTGAGTAAAAGTCCTTTTTTTTACGTTACAAAAAATTACGGGTTGTATGATAAAGATTATATACCTAGTCATAATTTAAATTACGATTAATAAATTAAAAACTAATATACGTTTACGTTCATCAATTCGCATAATGGCTTAATATATCGTATTACCGTTTTTGAAGGATAAATAACATATAGTTCCTATGATAACTTAAGTAATACAATCCTTTATGAATCCGTTGTTAATTACGTATAGGTTTACATTATATTACGGATATTAAGCGTAAAATTACCTTTAATCTTTATTAATAAACTTATTACCAAAGTGAATACTAAATGTTGATCAATCTTTTAAATCGTTGACCATTACATAAAGATTGTGTGTTTACCTTTATTTCTGTATCTTTAAACGATTAAACGTGGCTTTTAGTATGGACGACCCGTAGTTTTACTTTTAACCTTGTAGATAATCCTCGATCTAAATATTATGATATTTGGGGTTTAAAGGTTAAAATCGTCCTTCGGAACGAATTATATAACCCGTTAATCTCAACCTTATCGTTTTCCTTAAAAAGTCTTTCAAAGGTTTCAATAATGCCTTATATTCGAAGTTTTAATACCAGGTTTCCGTTATGCTTCTTTTCCCTACTTACCTAGGTAGTATTATGAATTCGGACTAATATATATTCTTTTCTCTTCGATGTTCCTTTTATTTAGGGGTCGTCCGCGCCAGTGATGTCCTATCGGCTTATTTATAACAGGTAAGGGATGTTTATATGAATTCGGTTGCTTAGCTCAAAGGTTTATATTGTTAATAACCCCAAAATAAGGCTTAACTTAAGTTATATAAACGTTATAAAACCGTTAGTAATTTTAACAATTATTCTAAAGTTTATAATATTTCAAGTCTTATATAGTCTTTTCTTTTTTTCCCCGACTTCCGCTATACGAGGACTTTCCTTTATAACAGCAAAAATAGTACATCGATTATTATAAGGTCGTTACTAGTATTCAAGGCATCCTTAACCTAACAATATTCTGATTACCTCTGTGATTTCTTTAGTGCCTTACTATGGGCCGTAGCTCGCTTTTAAATACTTGTTAATAGCGGAGATTCACTCTTTAGGCGTAGGTACGCTTTGAAGACTATTAGCGTTAGCATTATGTTATTATGGCTTCTAATATTGTTTAGGCCTTTTACCATCATTTAATGGGGTATTTCCGCGTCCGTAAAGCCTTTAATTTTCAGCGTAAATATATTATAAATTCGGCGAGGTGAGGCATATACCCTTTTTATCTTTCAAATTCTTTAATAGGTTTTTAAAATCATTTATTTATACTCAATACCTGTCATTTTAATATCATTTTAAAACTTCGCCGCCGTAAAATTAATACCAATATTGTTAGCAACAATGTTTAGTAAACCCTGGTATATATTAATCCACAGTATGTTTAACGTTTCCTACATATCCTTTAACAAAACGGACTTTATGAACTAAGCTTCGTAAAAAAAGGTTACTGTGTATATTACTATATACACTCATTGATAGTTTACCCAAGGCTAGTGACAATGCACTGTATTGCATATTGCACTCCTTTAGAGTGCACGATAACATGTCACGCTGCAGGCTGCACTCTTGCAAGACACAAAGTTCATTATACATGGAGCGGTCTGGATTAGCTATTCCAGACCGCACGGCAATGTATGGAGCGGTCTGAAATGGGTATTCCAGAGCGTACGGCAAAAGGGCCACTGCCTGAATGAGAGGTATATAACCTCCTATCTGTGGCGTGCTATTTTTGGAATACTTTTTTTAACCATATTATCCTTTATTACTACAATATTAATCTAACGATTACTTTTCTACTTATCTTTTTATGTAAATAAATATTTAGACCCTAAAAATACTGATTAGTAGCTGACCCGATCAATTATAAATAGTTTGGAAAAGAAGAAATATATATAAGTTAAATACCTATAGCGGGATATTATAACGGTCTCAATTTTTTGTGCTTTACTACTACATTTTTACAAGAATTATGCGGAATGTGTAAAAATATTATAAAAGTTAAGTAACTTTAAAAAAGATAACTTTAGTACGATATTATTAACCCTTGTTTAGCCTTTTATCTACTAGAAGTCCCGTTACACTATTATTAACCCTTATTTAGCGCTTTAACGTACCCGGGAACTTTTTGGAGAGTGTCCTATCATTCAATAGACTATATAAGCCAAAACTACTAAGTTTTGGAACCCTTTGTTGGGACTCGTCCGATTTGAAATCGATAATCTATACTGCTCGCAAAATAAATAAGCAGTTACAAACAAATCATCCAAACCGCTCGCTTAATTTAAGAGCGGTTACAAATACGCTAACTAAACTACTCGCTTAATTTCAAAACGGTTACCAACATGCCAACCAAACAGTTCGCTTTAGCCAGAGTGGCTACGATACACCAATACGGACCAACTATCAAACATGACTTATACACCAGATTACATATAACACCTCCCTACACCTACACTTCCTTTACCCTGTTCGCCTTTATACGTTCGCCTTGTGTATTTTACATTTAGTTTTTACGACGTTTATGTTTTCCTAGCCGCTTAGCTAGCATAGCGATACCAAGCGCTAATAAAAACTAATTTGAGACGCCTAACTAGTTTATGGTCACGTCTTATATGCGTATAATTTGAAATTCATTTGCATTAGTAAGCGTTAGTATAACTTGTTCCGATCGCTTTGTTTGTTTTATTTACTCCATGTTTTCTAAATTAACCTAATCTTTAAATTACCTTGAATTTTTAATCACCCTGGATTTTGAATCTTGATGCTTTAGAAGTCCAATTACTGTACGAAATTACCAGCTTACGCCGCTTTTTCAATCTTACTATGGCGCGAAATCACCAACTTATGCCGCTTTAACATACTAAGTGTATATAGAAATCACCATCCCCAACCACTCTAAACCACTTATAGCCATAGCTCCAAAACTACCAACACTGGAGGAGGCTAACGCTTCCTTCTACCTTTTGGTCGAATATATGGGAATTATGACCGCTATGGTATATGAAATTAACCTGGGCTTTGGGGATATTATCGATATATTAGTTAAGAAACTCGACCTATATACGATAACTACGGAAAATATATATATTTTGACCGTTATGTTTCGTTGTTGAGAGGAAAAAGCCTAAAGACGTAATATTTTGTATGGTTTTTTTAAAAGTTTTTCGACCTAGATGTTAGGTATTTGGCAAATAGTAAACCCTTTTATTGCTAAATACCTACGAATTCAACTACAAATTAGAGGTATTAATACTATAGGAGGCATAAATAGCCGTTTTTAAAAAGCTTTATTCGAAACAGCGTAACTCGTCTATGTATCAGACTGGGAAGATAAAGATTTGTATAAAAAGTAATTTGTAAAAGGGTGTTACTTAACGGAATACAAAAGAAAGTTGATAAAAAGACGAGGATGAGGCGTAAGATGACTTCGTCTTGTACCTATACCACAAATCAAGAATAAAGTCCCTGAGAAAAGAAATGAATGGCTAAAAGCATATCCTATACGCTTTTAAAAGAAGGAAGAGTCTAAGCCATAGTTTTAAAAAGAAAAAGGGTTGTAAGAGGAGGAAAAAAAGAAGAGGCTAGGTATGAAATTCGGGCTATACCTTTAAAAGAAAGAGGGTCTGAATATAGAGTTCAGACTATATTTATAAGAAAAGAAAGGTTTGGATACGTAGTCCTTGCCGAATCTTTGAAAAAAGGAAGATTTAGATGCATAATTTTAAACCATATACGAAACCTAAAAGCGGTCGCGAATATAATATTCGAATCGCTTACAAAATTTAATAAATGTTACGATTATAATACCTACACCGCTTGTATTAAAAGGAGAGGCTATAATATAATAATCCGGGACCCTTTAGTAATCCGGTCTTTAAGTTACAAAATAGAAAGTGCTACGTAAATAATTCAAACTACGACTTCAGGAGAAAGAATAGCTAAATACTTTATATACGACTAAAAATTAATAACAAATATATACGATCCTATCATTATAAAACGTTTTAAAAATCGTATTAAAGCCGTTCCTATAAAAGCAAACCACCTAAAAAGGTATATTAGTATTATTTTTACTTATATTAAACATTTAAAAATACGTATGAATACTACTTTAATGGATTTGGAGCGGTTCGCAATCTATTATTTATAATGTTTCCCGATTTTGCTCCTATTTAGCCCTATTATTTCGCGTCACTCCTAAAATTGTATCGCGTTTCATTTTATATATTTTGACCTTAGCAAATTCTTTATTCTTTTTTTTTGTTTTAACTTACTTTTTCGCATTGTACTTAGTATATTTTTATACTTTGTCGAATATACCTTAACCTTGTTAAGGTTTTCATTATTTACCCATTTTTTTCTTAATTTACGATATTGTACCAATTTCGGTATATTACCTATTTTCATTTTATACATTTTAAATTATATTTGTTACTTATAACCGATTATTGTTATGGTCTGACCTATGATGGTAAGCTAAGTAGGTGTCAAATGAGATTTACTATTAAGGTATGGAGGAAGACTAGAAGAGGCTACCATGGTCCAACATGCAGGACCCATAGGCATGGGCATGGCCAGTGCCCAACCCGTCACGTGCCCTCACGCGTGCCGTAAACGGACCGTGCCCGGTCCGCACCCGGACTAGGTCCAGGCTGGGTACTGCCTATCCTGTTATGTACACAGTTACGTAATCTATAGACTCAATGAAAAATAGCTTGAGTTCATAACGATTTTTTATAAAAGGTTATAATATTACTGTGTAATGTATTATACTATAACTGGGTACCTCGCTCCGTCTCGAGGGGAGATTATTTACTATTAGAGGGAGAGGGCGACGCCTTTACATCTTTAATATCCTTTTCACCGCCTTCCCCTTTTGTGTTGGCATTACCGTTACTATTACCTTCGATGTTAACAGAGTTAACGAAGATATGGCCTTACGTCCTAGGTCGTATACTCTTAAGTAAAGGCATAGAGAGGTTTTTACCCTTTTTACAGTGACGCGCGATAACGTCGTTGAACTCGCCTGCGTAGTATATACGTAGGCCCCGTTTTAAGATAGTGATGGAGGCTACTGACTTTCTAGTTCACCTATTAACGCTTGGTACAAATTAATATCGTTTTTTTTTAGTTATTTACGACTGCGGTTATCTTTTGGTTATTTACGACCGCGGTTGTTTTTTAAAACGCTTCAAATATTATATTTTTGGTAAAGGGAATTTTTAAAATCGATTGGAATTTACTATAAAGCTGGCAGGTACATAATACGGCTTCGGCTTACAGCTCCAGGATTAATAGAACGGGAATGTATTTGTTATCAATCCGTTTGTAGCATTGGTAGTGGGCTGAACGCTCCCTGCTTTTATGTTAATTGCTAACGGATTTATCCTCGGCCGCGAACGCGATATACAGTACATAAGGCGTATTTATTAATAGCCCGGGGCTACGAACCCGGGTACACCGTTTCAACGCTTTACGCGTTAGAAAGGCTTTACGACGTACCTTAGCGATACGGAGCTTGAGGCAGCGGAGCGGATCCGCTTCATACTCTTTATTTAAAAGGGAAAAAATATTAAAGGTATACAAACAAGTAGATTTAAGGTATACGTACCCTAACGTAATTGCGTCAGGTTACTTTACAGTGTAAAGGAGCTCCTAAAAGTGATAAGGTCTTTACTCGTGAGGAAAGGGTAAGTTTTATGACTTTAAAACTCCCCCATTCCTCCCCTTGGGAACTTTGGGGGAATAGGGAGGTGGAGGGAGGATAGGGAAAGGTGGCAGCGGCGGAGAACGTTGGCGAAGCTGGGAAATGAGTGGCGGCGGCGGTAAGTAATGGTGTGGCAGCGGTAGCAAGGGTTGGTAAGTCTGGTAAAGGGGTAATAAATGCGGCGGTAGCGATTAATAAGGCCGGAGAGGGGGTAGAGGCGGCGGCGGCGGCGGGGTTTGGAGGGGCCGGAGGGGTGGCGATGGCGGGCGGGAAGGCGACAATTGATAATATAGTGCTCAAAGAGTGCGGATTATTGTTGCTGGTAGTGTTAGTGCTGTGAGCGGCGGCGGCAGTAGCGGCAAAAGCACGGCGGGTGCGCGCTAAACAGCGCCTTACAAACCTGGACTTACGCGGTATTTATTTAAGGGTAAGGTTAGTATATAAGTATTAGTTAAGTAACTTACCTATTATAACGATTGAATTCAGTTAATTAAAATGAAATTTTAGTTCAATTGGGATGGGGACTTGTATTAGCAAATGATACGCGCCCTTGAAGGTAAAAAAAAGAAGTTTTACCTAGACCGATAGCGATATATCTTTTTATAGCAGCCTAAAAGTACGTAATGACGTAAACACCCCTACGAAATCACTCTTATAGCGCTTGCGAAATCACCTCCTATAGCACCTACGCAGTTACTCCTGTCAAAAACCACGAAAGATGCTATTACTAATTATATCGTTACCAATTAATTGTACTAACCAGGGCCGAATTATAATTACCACCACAGCCAGACCTTACTAATTCCACCCGAGATATAATTACTATCACAGCCAAACCTTACTAATTCCAACAGAACTTACTAATTTGAACTTTTATAATTAGTACCACAATCACACTATCATTACGGAACCTTCTAATTTGGACCTTAACAACTATACTATTACTACGAAACCTTTTAATTTAGACTTTTGTAATTATAACCATACTGTTACTACAAAACCTACTCATTTAAACCTTTACAACTACAACCATACTGTTACTACTGGGTTATAGATATAGAATACATAAGGGGAAAAAAAGATTACCTATGAAGATATTACTATATACCTTGATAGATAATATATATAGGGTTAGTGGCAGTGCACTATATTGCAGGGTACACTCCTGCAGAGTGCATGATAACGTGTTACGCTATAGGCTGCACTCTTACAAAAAGTAAAGTACATTATACATGGAGCGGTTTAAAATGGCTATTCCAGACCGTACGGAAATGTATGGAGCGATCTGGAATAAATATTCCAGAGCGTACGGCAAAAGGGCCACTACCTGGATGGGAGTTATATAACCCTCCCATCTATGGCGTGCCCTCTCTGAAATACTTCTTCTAACTATATAATCTTTTATTACTACAATACCAATCTAACAATTACTTTTCTACTAATCTTTTCACGTGAATAAGTATTTAGATCCTACCGACAGTTACGGAATTAACAACGCAAAGAACAGGCCAATTATCTAAGTAATATATATATATATAAATATTGTAATTAAAATTATTATCGTCTTTTAACGTAAACTTGAATTTTCGGGGAACTTAAGTATATATTTAACAGTGATATGAAAGCTTTTGAATAGATTTTAAGGTATAATATTTCACATCTTTATTCTCTACAGACTTTAAAACTTTATATAACCTATTAACTATTAGGTAATCAAAAAGCCGGTGTAATTAGCACATTTCTGGATCCGTTAGGTTTAATATCACTACTTTAAAGTCTTGAAAATAAAATCCTAGGTGCTTCTACTTAAAGGTGAAGGGAAACCTTTAGCTGTTTTTAACTAATTCGTTTACGTTAACGTCAACGTTAACAACGAAGGTCTTTATATCCTTTAAGTAAAGAAAAAAAGGGGTAAAGAACTTAAAGATATAAAACTTAATTGATTTTATAATAATTTCAATTTCCGATGTCTTGAGTAACAATAATTATTTACTTGGTTTAAAACTAACTTTAACCTTATTTATATCGTAACAATAAGTCTTAATATCTATATTATTTCCTTTTAGCAGTGCTACGTATTACAAATAACCTCTTATTAAATACGTTTTTACTCCTGAATTCGGTATAATATATTAAAACGTATAGTCCGTATAACGATCGCGAAAATTAAAAGTATATAAAGAGTTAAAGGTTAATTAGGGTAAATATAAGGGTTTTTATCATTTAAACGGTATATAAAGGTGTACTCGATTAGTTATTGAGCCATCTTAGAAAATGTATCTTTATACCACTTAATTTACATAAGGGTATTATCGCTATTTCATAATTCGTTGCCTTCGAAGTCTGCGACTTGGCTTAAGTAATTCTATTTAAAGGGTATAGGGTATCGAATATAGTATATCAACTTTTTGTTATTTCTTTTAGCGAAATGGTAACAAGTTGACCAATAACCATGCTTACCAGAAATAAAATAAATATTACCATTATTACAACGATAATTTTTATAACTAATAGGTTCGCCCAAATTCTAATCCTATTAGCGCCATCGCAAATATTACCTTTGGTCTAATGTCGATAAGCTAAAGCTTAGGCGTCAAAGATGCCTGTAACCATACATACCATTAATATAATTAAGTAACGTAATACCCTTTTCATTTACGTTAAGAAAGTTGCTAGCTTAAAGGTATATATTAAACTAGTTTGGTGTATACGTTATTATCATTGTAATCAAAAAATGTAAATGGTTAAAAAAGCCTTCGTAAGTGGTATTTAGGCGTTATAAGACGTTTTAAAACTTGTTAACACCTGTAATTACTACCCGTACCTATTCACAAAATGTTGCTTCACCAACTTAGGCTTTCCCAATTATTCAACATAACATTAATTTATTAATTATCTAATTAATTATATATATCGGTATTTTCTCCTCACTTTTCTTAACTATCATTGTCATTTACCTAGTGGTAGCCTAATATGTGTAATATTATATAAGGTGGATATCGTGTTCGAAATAACCCTTTATACTATTATAAATTTCGCGGAATAAGATAGCTTGTGTTAAAAAGGTTAGTCAATAGTCTTTAACATATGTTGTAAGGACTTCGGAAAACAGTAAATAAAAACCAGAAGGAGGAACCTTTATCCACTTAAATATATTTAAAAAGGGTATTATCTTCGTGTAAAAAAGATTATAACGCTTTTTTTTATACTTTTTTATATCGTTTTAGATTTTGACGCAGTACATAAGAGGCTTAAAATTAATTTTAAACATTTTAATAAGTTCCAGGAGCACGTCGTGATAATCATCCCAGTTTTTATTGATATTTGCGAGAAAATGAAGCCTTGAGGCCTCCGAAATATAGTGTTAAGGGTAATTACCAGTCGCTTGACCCGAGGAGTAAAGTCTTATAGTAAAACCTATAATAGAATTTTTCGTATAGGTAACCCTACCATAAAAATGTTTTGAAAGGATTTGCCGATTTTAATTAAAGTTTTAGGGGGTAAGAGAAATCTAACGGTTCTAAAGAATTTACCGATTTTACTTAATTAACTGGTGTGTAGCGCCAATGTTAATTCCATTAGCTGCGTAGGCGGCCGTTTCTTTATGTACTTTGTCGCCGTTAAAAGCGTACTTCGCGCTATCATATAAAGGTGCTAGGCTGCCGAATAGGTTAACAAGTTCCATATTGATATCGCGTAAAGAGGCTTAACTTAATTAGGGGTAAAGGGAATGTTCTCTAGAACATATATATGGGCGTTAAGGTTCTTTAATACCTTGTCCTGTAGGGTATAGGTCTTAAAAATATTCCTCAAATTAAGTTAGTTTAAATAGGGGTTTTACTACCTTGGTAAAACCCTTTGCTTACACGTAAATCTCTCGTCGTTAAAGTTTAGCCTTTAACTTTAGTTTGATACTCTTTTAGATATTTTTTTTCCATATATTAATAGTATAGTCGTTAAAAATGCAAGGAAAGTTTCAAAAAAGGTGGTTACCGCGATTAAGTTTTTCACTTTCGTCTTACTTCACGATATAATAACTGATAACGTTAACCAAGTGCTTTTCCGTTAAGTTTTTGTCAATATCTTAGTCCTAAAAAAGTTCATCGTATTACTTGGAAAGGATAAATCCGAAAACTTCGATCGCACTTAGTAGGTTTTAGAAAGGTACTATTTCGAGATTTTTAGGTAGCGTAAAACTTATAGAGCGTATAAGGCGAAGGACTTCGTAATATGAAAGCGTAGGGACTTAGTATTTTAGCGTAAAGTCGCGTGTGAACTTGGAGATTTAATGCTGAGTCGCGCGGCGTAGCTTCCTTAACGCGACTTGGAGATTCTTGGTGTTTTTACTCAAAGCAGCGAACTTTCCAATTAAATTAGCGTAAAGGACGTAAAAAGAGTAATATAGGGATAAAGGTATAATGTGAAGGGTAATGTCGAAAATCGTTTATTATTGGTAAAGGGCAAAGATTATTTATTATTTTAGCTGTAAGACTTAGTCGGTTTTCTTATAGTAATAGCACACGTAGTAGTATTAACTTTGCCATTTGCCAATTTGCCAATTTGCCAAACTTTAAGACTTTTAACAATCAATCTTGACGTCATTGAAAAGGATCTTTAGTAAAGATTTCTTAGTGTTTTTCATAAAGATACCATCGTTACCTCTAAGTTGTTGTAAAAATCGCCGTAACCTAAAAATCCTTTCTATTTACTACCGTAAAAACCGCCGCAATTTGTAAAAGCTTTTCGCAAGAATCTTGCCATTACTTTAGCCACCGTTTAAGGTAAAACGTAACCGGAAAGTAACTTCTTCTTCTACTTAGCCAATTTGTGCTTCAGCTAATAAGTACTGATCAGTATTGATAGGGCTTTAGACGTTGCAACGTTGTCGATTCGATTAGTTGAAGTAACAGTAGTATTATGTGGTCAAGTGGTGGATGTATTGTTCTAGGTTTGGCAGACTGCTAGCTGGTCTACACAGTAATTTGTATAGCCAATTACTTGGCTTGTGCCCTAGTGAGAAGTGAGCGAATACTGTACTTAATTTGTAGCCAATGAAGTAGGCCCGCGAATGATATACTCAACGTGTAGTCAGTATAGTCAAATTTACTGTAAGTAAAGTTGACTTACTGCACTGCAATTGACCTGCTAAAAATAGAAGTCAACATTATTCTAACACCTACTGATTTTATCTTTTGCCTTGTAATAAGCAGGTGGGAAAAATTCTGCAACTGCCATAAATTACAGGATTAAGCCTTTTGAAGTAAAAAACTCCTAATTCGATTGAATCCGTGGTTTTCCTTTATATTCATTCTTTGAAAAAGGGACCGGGATCGGTAATAATGCCCTTTCGGCGGAGTTCTATATTTAACTTACGATTTTCCATTTCCTTTTAGGTATTAAAGAAATCCATAACAAAGGCTTTAAAACGTTTTTTATTCTTTTTCATGGACTCAAGCCATTGGCCATTGAGCCTATAGGTTACCTAACTATGTATGTAACGGGATGGGCAACGCTTGTCCTAGGCCCAACCTGTGCATGGAAAGAGCATAGTTCGGGTACAGTCTGGACACAGTCTGTGTACGGATAGGGCATGGTCCTTGTATAGCACGTATAAGGGCACGAAATGAGCTAGGCACTAGCCTTGCTTAAGAGCCCTGTACGTTAGGTTACAGTAGCTTTTTCTAGTCTTTAACTGTACTTTAATGGTGAATCCTATTTGACACCTATTTGGCTTACTATCGTAAGTTGGATTATAATATATTATTAAGGTATTTTTTTATGTTTTCGAAAAAATATTATTTGTAATAGGCGAATCGATGGTAAACACCAATAATTTTGCGTTATACTTTAGCGTTATCGAGGAGGATAGGCTTTCAACGAATACCTAGTCTTTTACCTCTATAGATACACTTCTAGCTCTTTTGGGGTCGACTTAGGCCGAAATTTCTCGTTTGTAAGATACCGTAGGCTATATCGCGTCGGCTTTGAAATAGTTATAATAACCGGATTAATCGACTTTAACTATCGACTCTATTTCTGATTTCGCTTAAATCGTCGCAAAGATTTAGCAATTCGAAACCAAATTAGCCGCGATTCGCTTTAGATTTTTACCGGTTTAAGGCGAATGAAAACGACATAATTAACTGTAATTTGACGGATTTGCCTTTAAGTGGGCGGCGATGCGTTAAAAGATCGAATTTATACTAGAAACGGATAAGATGTCAATCGAAAAGGGTCGGTACGCGTTTTTCTACGTATAGGGATATTATACGGCGGCGGTAAATTAGGCGGTTACGGCTTACTATGAAACTAGAGTATATGAAGGTAGGTACGATATAAAAAAATCGATTGTATTAAAACAGCTTTCGGAAACTTTTACTACGCGGATGAAGTATTAATCGAACTTGAAAGTTTAATTATAAGTAATAAAAACTTATAGGTATTATACGTTATTAGGTTTGAAACACTTTTGACTTAAGTAGACGGCCTAGATTAACACTCGGCCGTAAAGTATAACTACTTACGTTCTCGCGTATAGTTACGTATTCGCGATAAGTTTATTACAGTATTTGTTAGTCGAGTGAATTATATCGTAACCCTGTAAAAGTACCGCGAATTCGCCGACGAGTTGAAGTTTTTGGGTTTAAAGCGGCGTTTTGGTCGTTAATTAACGGGACTCGTTTAAAGTTAACAGCTGGATAGTGATACAGTTATAATAGGAGTCTACGCCTTTTAATTTTTTTCGTTGAAAGGTCGTAATGATCGCGGCTAATCCTTTCGATATCGCGGTTATTTATTTTAACAAACCCGTTTGGTACGTATTTAAAACCAAGGATATAAGACAACGTAAAAGATAATAAATAATGTTAAGTTAGGCTTATTTTGGGGCGTTATGTACGTTATAGTTTACTAAATCATTTTTAATGTAACTATAACCTTTACCAGGTATTAATTTTTATGTAGGTATATGCGGTTTAAGTTAAAAATATAGAGGAAGGCTCTTTATTAACGATGATAGGAGAAGTTTAACTTTTAGATATAGTTTCGTTTAGGAGTTACATAGCTTTAACGGTATAGTTATAAATTCGAGTAAAGAAGAGATTAATTTAATTAAAATACGTATAAACGAAAAACTATTTTTATCCCTATACTTTTCAATAATACCCACTTTTTAGATATTGAAGTCGATTTTAGCTATAATTATTATTATATTATCAATAAAGCCTTAATATAATAGGTAAGGTTAAAGTAAATTCGGTTATTATATCTGTTGAATTTTAGTACGAAATTGAAGTTACAGTAAAATAAACGTATTACTTAGATAATTAAGTTTCGTATAAATATAAATAAATAATCGAACTCGATATTAGTATATATTATTTCCGGAATTACGCGGGATATGATTTTTGAAATTCTTTTGACACGATATTAATAAGTAATTTCAAACGCGAGCGGTAACCGTTTAATGATTTAAGGTTAGGGAAACTGAATTGTTGACATTAAGTCGATACACCTTAGGATGGAAAATATATAGGGTGTAATGGGCTCGGTTTTTCTTAGGTTAACGTAACGTTTATATCGAAAAGTATAACGTATAAAAGACCCGTCTCGGATGGTTTATACTACAAGTTTTAACGAGATAACGCGGATGTTGTAAGCAACAGCAACGATTACGGTTAAAAAGAAAAAGGATTAGTTACTTTTTTTACCGAAATTAATTATATTTCATAATGTATTCAATAAGGATAAGGTTATAGCTTTAATTTTATATGAAGGGAAATTCGACTATTAAATTTATATTAAATCGAATAAAAATGAATTTTTACTAAAACGACTTTAAGGGACATTATACTTAGTATTACGAAATTAATTTCTTAAGTTTCGACGATAGGCTATGTAATTCATAAATAAGGGTTAAATACGTGAGAACTTTTTATTGGCGGCGACGCCGATATTATTAATTCGTAAACCAGAGACGTTGATAAAGGTTTTATATCGACTATCTGGTACTAAATTAAATTATAAAATAGGACCGTTTTCATTTACCTTTAATTAAGGAGACCCTACGTACATTGTCGAAGTCGATATAACTTACGATATTGAATATTTAAACGGCATTTTACCGTATTCTAATGGTACTCTGGTAGGAGAAATTAACGGCGTTTTGTACGCCGTTCGGGTTGTTTAAATAACTAATTACTTCCTTCAAATTGATAATAGTGCTGGTGATGTTTTAACGATATATTAATTATATAATAACGGATATTTCAGATAATTTTGTTATTACGTATTCAAATTACGTTTTAGTCTTTGTTTTAGGTATTAAATAAAATTACATAACGAAAGTTCTCGTGGTTTTAGACCGTTTTCGCGATACGGAACTAAATCTGGATTCAAAAAAGTACGACTTCGTAATGAAAGAAGTAAAATATCTAGGCATTATTATAACGGCTAAAATAGATATTTGAACCGACCTTGAAAACGTCCGAGTAATCCGCGAGTGAAAGTTACTACATACGGTCCGAGAGGTTCGAAGTTTTTTAGGTTTTACTAACTTGTATCGTAATTTCATTACTAATTTTTTAAAATTGGCGGATTATCTCGTTCGCTTAACGAAATAAGGTATTTATTAAATTTAGATGAAGTAGTGGGAATATTTATTTTAAATTTCAAAGGATACCTTTATTACCACCCCTGTTTTGGCATATTAAAATCTAAATCGACTTATAATGGTAAAAATTAATTATTCGAAAACGGTACTAAAAAGATATTTGTCGTAACGGGATAAGAATGGTCTTTTAAAGTTAATAACGTCTTGACTCGTACGATCAAAGAATGCGAAACGTAAATATACAATTTACGATAAAAACCTTTTTGTGGTAATATCTTATTTAAGAACATATTTTTTAAGTTACGTATCATCCATATACTGTTTACACTTTTAACAAATTATAAAAGATTAAAGTATTTTTATTTACTACGATTAATTTCGGAACACCAGGTTAAATAAGCCGAGGTCCTTTTTCTTTTTTGATATAACTTATGGTATAAACCCGTAATTTAGGGCGCTCGCCCGAATACATTAACTTATAAGTTACAAAATAAACCCGAGGTTAAAAAGCGTCGCGCGCAGGTTTTTTAATCTATTTTTATAATTATGTTAACCGTGGTATTAATAAGCTTATATATTAAATTAATATAAATTGCAGTGGGTTATGTAAAGAAATTTCGCAAAACGGAAGCTTAACTGTTGAATTACGACAATATATATTTTAAGAGGAGGTCGGAGGTTTTCGAAAGATCGTAGAAAACGGCACCGTTCCGGGCCCGGTTTGCGTCCGGGTCGTTATCAGAAATAACTTTAAGGGATTTTAGTATAACGGCGCCGGTGGTATCGCCGTAAGCCCGACCCGCGTTAAGCCCACTGGTAACGTTAAAACCGAGTAGTTTTCTTATTTTCGATCCGGGTACATAAGCGGAATTATAGGATTAGGGAATAATAAACGACCCGTTATATAAGGTTTACCTTTTAACGGTTTCCGAGGGCATTAGGTGTTTCCTACCTAAAGTAATATAATTAGTATAAATTACAAATTACAGGATTAACTTAAGTGAGGTATTACGTTATTGTAGTCGCTAATGGTTAATAAGTTGTAAATTATTAATAACAAGGAGATTATAATAAACTTACGATTAATTTATTATAGGTTATCCGGATGAAGAATATTTCATTTCGAGTTTTTCAACGAAATTACTATTAAAGGGGGAAAATTATATATATTCGACGTTTATATCGAATATATACGTAGTATAACAAAACTAAACCTTATTATATTTTACAGTAAGGTATATTTTAACCTTTTCTTTTTTCCGACCGGTATTAAGCGTATATTTCGATCGACTTTATAATCAATTTGCTAGTTATTAATAACGGCTTTCGATATTTACTAGTTATTATTAATCTCTTTTTCAAGTTAATCCAATTGAAGGCTATATGATTCATAATGTTGAATATGTATATAAAGCGCTTTAAAAATATATAGTGAAAATTTTATAAGTTTTTAACTTTTATTATTAGTAATCGCGGTTTGAATTAGGTAAGCGTATTTTAAACAAAATTCTATTTTTTAATAAAAGTTAAATAACTTTCAATTACAGTATATTACCTATAAATAAATGGAGGTATTTAATGAGAAATAGCTAAGTATCGTGGTTGCCTTTTCGGAATACGATTAGGTTTCGTATTTACCCGTTTATTAATTTACGTTAAATAACCGGAAATCGATGGTTACCGGGTTTAACGTAAAATGTTTAGTAAATTGGTACAAAATGTCACTTATTATAAAGGTAACCGGGGATACAAAGTCGTTAATTAGTTTAATAGGGCGAGTTATTACGTTTTTAATTTACTTACATAAAGGAATGAAACTAACTGAGGTAGTAATAGCTTATATCTAATAATAAATGAAAACGACGGCGAACTGTAAACGACGTTCGGCAAAACGATATAAAGTGAGGGATTAAGTTTAACTAAACTTTCGTAATATTGAAACTAATCGCTCAAGTAAAAAACTCGATTAACTTTATAATTAATGTCGGATAGTCGGTATTCCAAACCCGTTAAATATCGTATTAAATATTCCTAATAAATGTTTAGTATTTTATATAAATTTAATTGAACGTATAGTTTTGGACCCCTTTTTTTCGTAGGTTTTATCCGATATTCGCCCGAAACTAGTTTTAGTACCGAAAGATATAGGAAAAGATAAATACGATAAATTTAAAGTATAAGATATGCTCGCGGTAAAAAAGGGGAGGGTCGGAGTTCGTCACGTATTAGTTAAGTAAAAGGGTTATAATAAGTCGAAATAGAAAGTACTAATAAATTATTAACATATTATAACCTTGAATAAATTCTAAACGAAATAGAAAGATATTAAGATTTACTATAACCCAGTATTTCGACGACAACATTAAATTTATACTAAATTATAAACGTAAATCGAATCTCCTATACCCCCGAAATAACACTTTACTTATAAATAAAAATGAATATTTATTATTAAACAAGATTATAATACTGTGGGTAAAACCGAGTAAATATTACCAGATTATTTCGAATATGTATCCAATTATAAGGTGACTTTTATTACACCTTATCAAAGGTTTACCTATTAATTTATATTTTTTTTATTTAGGTTTAAAGAATACTGATATTGTTAATGTTAAAGGCCCTATTACGATTAGCTTCGAACATGAGGCGATATTAGAGGAGGAAAACGATAAAAGGTATAACGAAAACTGGCAGGTATTAAAAAGGGGGGTTGATAGGAGACGAGACGTATGCAAGGTGACGTTAAGTAAGGTGGATAACGTAAAAAGGGGCGGATGTTATAAAAGTCTAATAGTAAATAATATGAATAAAAACGGACGTTAAAGGAAGTCGACGATAAAAGATAACGTTAAAAGGGACAAACGTTAGATAAAGCCGATAATAGTGGTTAGCGAAAAGTAAGGCGAAGGGCGGAGCGAGTAAAGTAACCTTTTAAACGGATTACTAAAAACTATAATACGTTAATTTAAACCCGAGTAACGTAATTGGCCCGGATACGATTTTACATCCGTTCGCAGTCAGTCCGATTAGTTTATTCCTATATAAAGTTATCAAATGAAATATAAACGAAATCGGAGATCATATAATTAAGCTTCAAACGTCGTTTATAACATTTTATAAACCGTAACCTATATTAGTTACAAAAAATATAGCTTAAATAGCTATATTATTTTAGCCTTTTCAGTTGAAATTACGAAAGGGTATTCGGTGGTAATTAAAGGGGGCCGGGGCGACAACGTTACGTGTTAAAGTTTGGTTAGCCGAAGGCGTCTCATTTTTATAAATAGGCGATATAATAAAAAGCGATAAAAGGGTCCGGGGCAAATACGGACCCGGAAAAAAGAGGCGGCGTAAATATATAGCTAAAATAGTAATGGCCTATACGACCGGTATAGTGACAACTCCCTAAACCCTAACGATATTACGAAATCGGATAAATTATTTAATCAATTTAAAAAAAGTAAGGGTAAAAACGGGTCGATAGTATAGGATATCTCCCTAAAGTTTACGTGGGAGATAAAATGTAATCTTTATCTTTTACCGTAAAATTAACTAGCGTAAAAGAGTATGTTAACCGGGTAAACCCGTAAATAAATTTATTTTCTTAAATATATTACCAAAAAAAGTTAATTAGGGGTCGGCCTTTATAAGGTTTTTTCATAAACTTACCTCATTATCAACTTTTTGATATACGTGACACCCTTATATTTAATAAATTTGAATGTAGAACAGGGGAACGTTAAAGTTGAAAAATCGGTTAATATATAATATATAAACTTCTTTAACCTATAAATAAAAAAGCTTGTTTTTATCCTCATTATCTTTGAAAATAGAAAAAGAATTATAATGCGAAATGGCTATAATAGGTAATGAATAATAGGGTATTGGTACATAATAAGGTAATATACTATACGAGAAGACTTATTGTCCCTTTTGGGGGCGTTGATGGAAATGTAACCTAAGTTAAAACCGTTATATATACTAATTATAATGATAAGTTAAATGAAAAACGTTAAAATATATCAATACGAATAGTTAATTAATATATATATATATATATATATATATATATAGGTTAAAAGGGTTACGACGATAATAGCGAACGAAAAGTGGAAGCAATAGTATAACAAGGAAAAGAAAGAAGTTTTAAAAATTATATAAAGGCGTTTATATTTAGAGGAACTAACAGACCGGACTCGGAAAGGTTTACGTATTATATGGGGCGCGTTATTTAACGTTAAAGGTAAAAGCATAACTTTAGACGACATGTTAACGGATATATTATATGATACTGGCGGTAAAAAAATTACCTTATATGTCGCGTTAACGAATATATTATATGACGTCGGCGATAGGAAAAATACCTTATACGACACGTTAACAGATACTTTACACGGTACTGACAGTGAAAATGATACCTTATACGACGTATTAATGGGTTCGTTATAAAGAGTTAACGGTAGGAAAAATGCCTTATACGACGCGTTAACGAATACTTTATATGGTGTTGGCGACATGAAGTAAACCGGCTGAAATGTTATACGATATGTTAAATGTAATGTTACCGGCTTATACTCGACCCGCGTATTAGGTGGATATGACCTGGGTCTGGTATTTATTTAAAAAGGCGTCGTAGCTCTTACAGTATCCGGAGGAAAAGGGGTATGTTATAAACTTAGGCTGTAAGTTATTAAGCTTATAGGTTACGTAACTGTAAACGTAACAGAATAGACAACGCCCGGCCTAAGCTCGACCCGGGCATGGATAAGGTATGGTCTGGGTACAGGCCAGACACGGTTCATACACAGACAGGGTACGGTCCGTATACGGTACGTATAAGGGCACGTAACAGGCTGGGCACTAGCCCTGCCCAAGGGCTCTATACGTTGGGCTATGGTATCCTCTTCTAGTCTTTTTTCGCACCTCAATAGTAAATCCCATTTGGCACTTATTTGGCTTACAATCGTAGGTCGGATCATAACATTCTTTAATTTAAGTGGGCGCCCTCGGTGTCGTAGTGTTGGTTTTATTAGTATAAGTAAGCTGATTTCGTAGGGTGGTGGAAGTTATAAAGGTGTATTCGAGGGGTGTATGGGTTTTGAGAACAGTTCAGATTAGTTATTATAAAAGTGGTTTAATTATTATTATTCTTTCCATTACGATTTTAGGCCGTTATTACCTATCTTTTCTCTTTTGTATTCACATACCATCGTTTAGAGAAATGAATTCAGGTTATTTTGTAAGTCTATAAGTATACTGTAACCTTTAAACCTGTTAATTCTCTAAGGGCTGGTTTATCATTTTTTTCTTTTTTTAAACTAGAAATTTCAATTATAATAGTAGATTTTAAAAGATAGTTTCAGGTATATCTTTATTTGTAACTAATTCTTTTAAAATATTATTTTTATACCGTAGAAAACGTAATGTTATTATAACTTTCCTTATAATATTCGCTCTTTATACCGTAACCAGTGATGGAGTGAAATTTATATAGACTTTAGTTTAAATACCGAAAACAAGAAATGTTAAAATTAACTTACTCGGGCTCAAGGTATTATTAACGGCGCTTACTACTATTTATAGGATAGATTCCTTAAAATTGATACCTTTTAATTCCTTAGATAATATCATATACGCTTTGTTAAACGCTCTGTAATACCGTTTATATTTTCCAATACCTTATCGTATTTTTACTAGTATTTATTTATACTTATTATACGTAATGTTAAGTTTAGTGCGTTATTTGGTCGAGTTGAAAGCTACACCTTTATCGTAGGTAATCTAATTTGGAGACTCTAAATAAACGTTTGACTAGTAATTTACCAAAATATTTTAACAATTTGTAGCGGAAGAACGTCGCGTGAACTTCACGGTTTGAAATGATATTGCTACATTGGTATCGTTTAATACTAGCTAGCTGTTAAGGTATATTATATTTATAATAACCTCGTAATTGTTGTGTTGTGGAGGGAGTGTTTGTGTATACCTGGGGTCTGGGAGCTGTCTTGTGCCTTCTCACGAGACTGCCTACTCATGAGTGCGCTTTCCCTTCTCATGAGTCATCCTTCTCATAAATACTTATTATTATCATGCTCTGATAGATTCCTACCTTAAGTTTAGTCTTTACTTTTCAATACAAACCGGAATACCACCATACGTTCGTACGTATATATAACACAACAAATGGTAGCTGTAAGCTAAGATTCTGCTTGGTACTAAACCGATTAATTACTGTAAAGCAATTGAAAAATTCACCAGCTCGGAGCTATAACTATATAACTCTAACACTAACCTTCCTTATCTCCCTCCTCCTCCACTTTTACTCTACTTTATTAAGCTTTTTATATGAGTCCTTAATCTCGATATATAAGCTAGCGAGAGTTATAAGCGCTAGGCATTACACTACTAAACAAACCCTAAACCCCTCGTTATACGCGCTAGCAAACTTGTACGAAGAAATTTACACCTGTTAAACTAAAGTTAACTATTAATTTCCCTTTAGTTTTATCAATGAAAGCCTCACTTTCGCCCACGCGTATACTTTTACCTTTAACTATAACATCTTAGCCTACAACCATATGTTGTTATACCCTTTTAGCTCACTTTTCATCTATATCTTTTGCTTTAATGGATTCAGGAAAGGCATCTTTAATAGATGACCTAGCCGGCAACGTCAAAGCTGTGGAATTAGTGGTAAACCTACGTCGCGAATTTAAAAAAAGCGACGCTACAAGACGTGTGGAGAATAACGCTGTTATAAGGCGCTTCGATAGCTTAATAATTGAAAGTCTCTATTCTCATAACCGCGAACCTTTTTCTCGTCACCATCATTGCTAACCTTCACCTATTTCTATAACCTCCTCGGATACTTTTAAAGGCAGCCGCCATCGTTTTCTTTATAAAGGGATGGAATGTAAGTCCTCCCGCCTCCGCCGCAAGCCTTCTTCTCGCCGCCGCCACGAGCCTTCTCGCAACCGCCGCGAATTCTTTCGCCGCTGCCGCAAGCCCTTTCGACGTCGCGATCCTTCTTACACCCCGAATACGATAACTACTTAATACTCGGCAGGTGGCACTCGCCGCCTAAAACGTAAGTAGATTAGGGTATTTAACCCTGAGTATCCTAATCCTTAAGATATGAGTATTATTATAATAGGTAAAGATATAATTCTTACTAACATATAAAGCTTTTAACAACATTTAAATACCTTCGTAAATACCATTCTAGCTTTCAAGAGTCAGGTCGTAAAAATGTTTTCTACTTTATTACCAAAGTCGGTTATATATTGATAAAATACTAAGGTTACTTTTCATTTACGTCCTAAAATGTTTTGTCGCAGCCTTACCTATATTATAGATATTTTCGTCGATCGCTTCACGATAAACCCTAAACTCACTATTACAAAGTTTAAAAAGACTAAGTTATCGTTACAAAACCTATTAAATAATGGTCATAAGTCACGTAAATATATAGAAATGAATATACGATACGTAAAAGCTATAGGTATATTGAATAGATATAATAAAAATTAATATTACGTTATAATTAACATTTGATTTGGATTAAACTTGGGTATTTTATAGTATTTACCGCCTTTAAATTATAATCACACCATAAAAAAATTCTTAGCTAAAGTTGAAAAGTTAACTGTATTATTAACAGTAGAAATTCGGTGTTATCACAATTACTAGCCTTCATCGAGAGATATACGCGAAAGGTAAGACTCGCGTTATTTTCGGAAAGAGGAGTACCAACCTCGTAAGGAAGAGTACCAGTTACGTAAACCCGAAAATAAAAGGTATAAGAAACGCCTTTCGTTGGAATACAATCGTAAGTGATATGACTACCGCCATCGCGAATATAACGACTGAAACCGTAGTTGAGATAAACGAAAATGTAATCTTAACAAACGAAAGCGTAACGGAATCCATTTTTGTAACAACCGAGATCGCGACCGCGATCGTGAGTATAAGGTTAACAATATACAATTTAAAATAAGCGATATTAACCATTCAAATTAGTATCATTTTTATTATTTACGAACTCTCTTACAAACAAGTTCGTACCATTCGGACAATAGGGTGGATTATATAATAAATCCCACCCTTACGCTTCCCAATCGACGCATTTGTATATATTATAACAAAAATTACGATTCGTATAATACTTAATTTAAATATTTAAAGGCTTATACCCAGAGAAAAAGGGTTTTTACTAACGATATAAGGAAATATATACGTTAAATAAACCGTATATAACCCTTAACCAGCCTAAATAATGTTGTAAATAATATTGAAACCGTTGATATTATTATAGCTAAGCTTAGTAACGAGGAGATAACACTCGCCATAGGTAGTTCTATTTGAACCAGCTCTACAGGCAAAAATCATACACTTTGTCTCGATACGTGTACAGATAAAGATCTTATGACTAAATTCTAGCTAAATATAAAATTTTCTGATTATATTACGACAAATATACCTGTAACCGAACGCGAAACCATTAGCGAAGTATTGTGTTTTTTTATTCGCCTGACCATTAAGATACGTTAAGCCTTTTATGCTCTCGAGCATAAGTTTCACGGCACTTTTACCTTATGAAAAAAGATAGCTGAAGTCTAGTTAATCGATCTCTTAAATATAGGCGTTTCATTAACAAACAACTGTATAAAACCTCTTCATACGGATATGCTAATATCGAAGAATATAGTTTATTTTAAATATAACTATTTCGAAATTCATATTTGAATATATAAAGTAATTACATAACCTATTGTTCGTAAAGTTAATTTTAACCCTGAAATCGTTATTTAATCAGGAAAAACAATATACGTTATAATTAAATACACTTTCTTTTCTAAAGGTAGATCCTTTATATTTATAACTTAATATTCTTATATTCTTATTGCTTCAATCGACGCCACTACTATTTTTGTAATACAACTTTATAATCCTATCACTAAATTAATACGCCTTACTAAGTATACGCATTTAGGAATTCTTATAGAATACGAAGATAATGCTTACTTTGAGGCGAACTAAACTAAAGTTATACGAGCTTTTATATAAGCTATAGGCGTTAATAATGTGTTATTTGTAGTGATATAACCTACCAAAATAACTGTAGGCAACTATTAAGTTTCTTTTGCTCTTTTTGAAGCCTTAAACAGATCCACCCTCATTCCGGTAATCGGTACCAAATTTAAGTTGGATTCTTCAACCCTTTGTATTGCTGTCGCGCTCGCGAATACGCCTTTTTTTACTACAGCTCTTGTAAAACCTCACTCCACCACCTCTTTTTTAAACGCAATGGCGTATTTAATTCAAAAATCTGGAATCTCTAAGGTAGTAAACCTCGCTTATAAAAAGTCGGTTTCGCTAAACCTTGCGATAAACCACGTTACCGAAACACCTTTTTTGGTATAAAACACCTAAAAATATGCTTATAGTAAAAACTATATACGGTATTTATATTAACGCAATTAACTCAATATAATTCATTTATATGAAACGTATTTATGAACGATGCCTAATAGTATAAAAGAATATGTGTCTAATTTAAATTCCTATAAATTGAATAATAAAGGTTTTACTGATTAACGGTTAACAATATAATAAGCTTAACCATTATCTCTATTTAATATTTTAACTAAACAAAAAAAATTCGATTAATAGTTCGACACTTTTTACAATTAATAACGTATGGAATTCTCTAACAATATTTTACCATTTGCATAACCGGTATTCGTAGTATGGAAAACTGTATAAGAAGTGGATAAAGATCGAGTGGTGGTGGATTTACAATTACTTAATAAATAGGCCGTTTTAGGCTCTAGTCCATTACCTTTACAAAAGGATATTATTAAATCTATTCACGGTAAAAAACGGATTACTATTGTAGACTTTACTAAGTTTTTCTTTTAATTTTTGATATATTTAGATTTTCGCGACCGATTTACTTTCGTTAACCACCGCGAACTCGAAAGAAGTAAAGTTACTCCTATAGGTTTTCGAAATTTTCTATCCCACGCTTAACGTTTCATAAATCGAATATCAATGGAATTTCGGCCTTTTCATCACGCTTTTATCGATAATATTGTAATTTTTTCCAATATGTTCGAAAAATACCTTACTTATTTAGAGGTAATATTCAAGCTTTTTACCAGTAAAGGCATCGCTTTGTCGCCGGAAAAATCTTATATCGGCTTCCAATTAGTAAAACTTTTGAAATTTTATGTAAACGCCTTCAGACTTGTAACTACTAAGAAGAAAACTCAAGGTTTTCGAAATCTTTCCTTTTCTTATAAATTAAAAGCCCTCGAAATATAACTAAAGGTAACAGGGTTTTTAAGGTCAATGATATCTTATTACGTCCAATTATCAAGCCTATCTCAGGAAATTAAAAAAGACTTATTAGTATAATAAAGAAAATAAAGGTAATTAGAAGTCGATAATCCCAAAAAAGAAATTATATTATATATAGTTTACTTTTATCCAGTCTAGGGTTAATCATAATAGTCTTTTAAAGCCATATAAGTCTAATTATATAAACAGCTTAAGTTATCCCACCCAGATCCAACACGTTAACTTTCTCTTCAAATTAACGGAAATTTCAAACTCGGATTTGGTGTTATTCTTTTTCACCAAAAAAAAGGCTATTCGTTACAATAGGGCCAGCATATTCCAACAACTGTCATAGAACCAATAATGTTTTTAAGTCGTCGATTAACTCGAGCTAAACTTAACTATAATCCTTTAAAACATAAGGTTCTATATTTTGTATAAGCACGAAAACGCTTGCGTACAATCTTAGTTTATAACTCTTTACTAACCATTATCTTTACCGATTATAAAGCGACTCGAGTTACTATAAACCAAACGTCGTTAAATAAAACATTCACAAATGAGGCAAATGGATGGCTACTTAATCCGTCAATTTACCTTAATTTATACTTATTAAATGTAATTGTTATAACACAAAAACCAACTGCAGGTTATGGAATAGGCCAGCGGCCAGTTGTGCCATTAAAAGCTTGACGTTCAACACATCAGGCGGGGAACATCTCTTATGTCAGCAACTCAGGGTTAGGGTTAACGCACGGACGTATAGGATATGTTGGATATCTTACTATCTAAGCTATCCAGTACTGAAGATGGTATGAAGGCACGGATAAATAAGGACACAGTCATCACCACATAGATAGTATTTCCTTCATAGCTCTTCAGTTCTCAATCTAAGTATTCAGCCTCAATATATTCTGAATAGCCTCACGGCTTTTGATCATTACTTGTATGGTTGCAATATTATTCACTCAGCACTTCTACTGCCTTCTTGATAACATAAACCCTCTGACACCATCTATATACTCACGGGTATTTAGTGTGATCATTACAGTAATTCACTTACCGGGATGCTTTAATTTAGTACTAGATGCCTTTAGTTGCTTACTCTGTAACGAGGACTGATAACCTTCTAAAACTAATATGCTAGTGTTAAAACAAATCTTTAATAATTTACCGACAGTAAATCATTAGGCTTATATAATACACCTCGTTAAGGCGTAAACACCCGACAACATATTACTTCGCTTTTAAACCAGTTATTATAAGGAGATTATCTGGCGTAGAATTTTATAAGATCTTGTAAATAATAAAAACGATAAGGATATGCCTTTTAATATTTTTAAGTTCGGATACCTATTTCGATTAGTTAATTGCTTATTGCATAATCGTAACGCTAGTAGTTATAAAAAACTAGCGGTCTTTACAATATTCATATAGGGACTTTTCGCCGAGGTATACGATAAAAAACACCATTTCGGATCTAAGAGAATAATAGCCACCTTTGATGTAATACATTTTCGTTGAAAACCTAAACTTGTAAAAGTATATGTTAGAAATTGCATATATTGCGGAAATTTGCATGACGATAATTAAAAACCATTTAGTCTCCTTAAACCTATTCAAATACCTGAAAAACCAATGTATACAATTTATATAAATTTTGTAATCGTATTACCAATAATACCTTTTAAAAATATACTTAAGATATTACCTGGCAAGTAATCTTTTGATACTGTAATGCCTATCATATATAAAACTTTCAATCGAATGCTCTTAATTCCTGGCCATATGATGTACACGGTCGAAGATTAGGCAATTATTTTAATTCGATAATTCCTATTATGTGACTAGCCTTATCCACGACAAATCATCTCGAATAAATATATATTAGGTTTATATTAGCTTTTTGGCAAAGTTTGTAAAAACGATTTAAAATATTTTTAATATTAATGACGGTTTATTATTCGTAAATAGATAGATAATTAAAAAAACAGTCAGTTAAATGAGCGTTACACCACTTTATCGCAAAATATATTAAATAATATTAGGTCAATGTTATATCGGCCTTATAATAAAACTTTAATAACACTTATTTACGTACCTTAAAAGCTAATTTATATGAGTATTTGTTCGAGTTTAAACTTACGACACTAGTAAATATTTTCACAACAATTTTACCTCGTCGATAGGCGGAAATTCGTTTTAAACGGGAGCACTTACGACGAAACGTACAATTGATAATGGATATTATTATTGCTAAGGTAAAGAAACGATACGACTAAAACCATCGTTGGCATAAATGTTCTATAAGTGATAAAATGTAACTAAAGCTGGGAAAAACCTACAACCCATTATATAAAAAGGGAAAATTGTTACCACTACGTATAGGGCTCTATACAATTGTAAAAAAGGTTAATAATTTGACCTTTACTTTAAATTTCCCATTAAACTTACGAGTTTACCTAATTATTAACATT
This sequence comes from Anisogramma anomala, assembly GCA_038502455.1. NCBI lineage: Eukaryota > Fungi > Ascomycota > Sordariomycetes > Diaporthales > Gnomoniaceae > Anisogramma > Anisogramma anomala. The sequence continues at coordinate 431,188 of JASMMZ010000017.1, read as the reverse complement.
ACTTATCTATTACCCTATTAAAACATAGTAAACAACCTATTTAACAAAATCGCGATACCGCCTAGGCCAATTCAATATGAGGACAACGAATCGGATGTTGAAAACTGGTAAATGGAACGTATATTGGTTAAACGAGTGGATCGAAGTCTCCGTAAAGGAGATTAAGTTTAATATCTTCTCAAATAGAAAGGCTTTATGGCTCGTAACGACGAATGGAAATCCGTGTTAAAGTTGAATTTCCCGGAATTAATTAAGGTCTTTAAAATGAGCAATGGAAAGATTGAAAATAGGGGGACTTGAATGACAAAAACATCATTTTTTTTTTTGGCCCTCGGTATTGGTTGTGTTGCGTAAGGGGTACTTGTATATGCCCAGGGTCTGGAGGCTGTCTCATGCCTTCTCACGAGACTACCTACTCATGAGTGCGCCTTCTCTTCTCATAAGTCATCCTTCTCATAAGTACTTATTGTTATCATGCTCTGGTAGATTCCTATATTAAGCTTAGTCTTTACCTTCAAATATAGACTAGAATACTACCATACGTTCGTACGTACACATAGCACAACAGTAATTATGATTCATGTTGTTTTAAAATCAAGTTTTAAACTGTTACAAAACTTGCAAATATAACTTGCATTCGTAGAAAAACATCTCAATAGCTTTTAGTGCTTTTTTACTTATATTTGTATATTTTATTACGTGGAGTAACCGTTCCAGGCGTTTTGTGGCTTTGTTTCCAAATCGACGGTATAATATCTTTAGTTCCAACTACGTTATGTAAACGTCTTTAATTATATGCGCTTTTGAGGAAAACTACTGGTGTCTAAACTTAGGATGGAATGGTTCGGATACGTTATCTGAGGCGCGAACAAATTAATTGGTTGTATTCTGAATCTCAATTCCGAATTAATTTATATTAGCTAACATTAATAGAATAATATTTTAAAATCCATTACGTAAAACTTAACCAGTCTTAATCGTATATTTACAACAATTATATCAAGTAAAGACGCCTTGGTTTTTTCGAATAAAACTTTCCCGTGTTTTCCTATTTAATCGAGTTCAATTTGGAAAATTTAGCCGCGAAAACGTCGAATCATCGTTTTCCGATAGTTAAATTTTTTGTTATGTTGGTATTTGGCATAATTCCTTGGAATCAGTTCCCATACCCATTGAAAAGTGTAAATTACGATGTTATTTGGACGTTCAGCACTCTGTCTTTGTAATCCAGGCCTTCGCTGTATAAAAATAAGGTATTTTATAAGTTTATATATATTCGGCAGTCGTTTTCCTTAACCTTAGTCATCAAATAAGTTTTATCTTCCTTTAAGGTTTTTTTTTTCATGGTATACTCGTCAAGCTAGGCGTTAAATTCCTCTTTTAAGTTTTTGCAGTTGGCAAATACATTGTAAATTTAGCTCTAGTTCAATCATAGGGTAGGTAATTAGTTTAAAATTCGTATTTCATCTTATTTTCTTCTTATATTAAATGGTTAATCGACGAACACCTAACATTGTTATATATAATGTATCGTTTTTTTTAAGAAAAAACTCGTAAAGCTTCATATACTCTTTCATAAGTATTGTAATACATATAGTAAATTTCGTATTTAATTGTAAAGTTGTTTCTATTAGTAACTACTTTACCATCGGTTTTCGGGGTTTCCTCCTTATTGTATTTCGCTTTTGTAGCCGTATTAATGGCGTTTTATCTGTTTTATATAAACTTCAAACCATCGGTTTAAAATGTGGTAAATTGTTTCAGCGACGTTAGTTTTGGTAATTTAACCCTCGGCTTTAGTCCTCTTGGTTAGAAATACCAATCCGAGGCTATTTTATCGGCGTATTAAAGTTTTAAACGATGTTTTCAAGTACGTATAAAAATCCTTTAAGTGTTTTCTTGGTTTAATTAATGTGGAGTCAAATTTTAGGTTTTTGCGACCCGTTTTTGTGGCTACTTAAATAAATAATTCGTTCTCTTTATATTCCAGTTTAAGAGATGTTCAGCATTTCCGGAACTTCGATAATAAGGGCGTAAATACATTTTATAAAGTTTTATGAATATGTTCACATTAATATTTTACGAGTTTCCAAGTAATACACATCCAATTTTCATTATAAAAGTCCGTTGGAATAGTATTATATGCAGTGCAGTAGGTCAACTTTACTTACAGTAAAGTTGACTGTACTGTAAGTGTATTGCTTTGTGTGAAGACTTACCGTATTGGGTATAAGTCTAGTGCAGTATGCTGCACTTTGCTCTAGAGCACGGGCCAAGCAAGTGGCCATACAAATTACAATGCAGACTGGCTAGCGGTCTGCCAAGCCTAGAACAATACATCTACTATCTAACCACGCAATACTATTGTTACTTCGACCACGATTCGAATCGACAACTTTGTAACGTCTAAGACCTATTAATACTAATTAGTACTTGTTTGCCTATTAAGTTCAACACAGATAAGTTAAGTAAAAGAAGAAGTTATATTCTGTTTACGTTTTAAGTTAAACAACCGCTGGGGTAGAGGAAATATTCTTGTAAAAGGCCTTTACTGTTACTTCGGTTTTCACAGCAGTAAGTAGAAAAGACTTTTAGGCTGCATCGGTTTTCATGGCAGCTTAGAGGTAGCGACACGATCGCTATCAAAAACACCAAAAAATCTTTATTGGTCCTTTTTGAAGACGTTGAAATTAACTGTTAAAAATCTTAAAGTACGAAAAGTAGGAAAACAGCTTAGTTAATACTATTGCGGGTACTATTACCGTAAGAAAAACGACTAAATTCCTACGTTATATAACAAATAACTTTCGCCCTCCACCAATAATACCGATTTTCGCCCTTATCTTTTACACTAAACCTCTGCCCTTATTTGACTCTTTTTCATTCCTTACATTATAACTATCGTCAAGTTTTCTATTTCGATCTAAAATACTAAATCGTGTCAAAAAAGCTACGTTGCGCAACTTTATGCCAAAACGCTAAGCTATTAAGTCGCCAAGTTTACACGCGAATTTACGCTGAAAACAATAAGTTTCTACGCCCAAGATTACAAAGTCCCTCGCCTTACGTATCTTCTACAAGTTGAACCTTGAAAATAGCTTTAAGTTAGAAATACATAAAGAAAGTTAAAGCCTTCGGAATAATCTTTATTAATTACTACAGCTAATAACTTTATATTACAAATGTTTACAAGACCTTAATTAAGGCTCATTTGACTAATTACATCGGCTAGTATATTATCGAGACGGATTTCGGTGATGACCACAACCGCGGCACCCACGCTTTTCAAGACTTTCGCGATTTTTTCAACTATTGGACTTTCGACATGTGGAAAATAATTCAACGCTCGGTTAAAGATAGGTTAAAAAAGGAGGCTACACACCGTGGCATTTATATTCCTAATAAGACACTAGTAGGACTGGCAAAAACCTTCTTTAAATTGGTCTAATAGGAAGACTGCCTTTAAAATCCCGATCCTTAAAACCTTGAAGAAAAATGGAAAGGCGTCAAGAGATATTAACGACTATACACGCGATCTAGGAGATCTTTCCTTCGCTTTTAGCTAAGCTAAGCCTCTTTATGTGTTGGTGATAAGGAACCTATTAACCTATTCGGAAGTTTAATTTCTTTACGTAATAGCACAGAATATATCCTTAGCAGAGGAAGGGTACATAAAGTAACAGCCGTTAACTCGGCTAGAGGGATTAATGTTAGCGCTTTACACCAGTTAATTAAGCAAGATCATTAGGCCTTTCAAAACCCCTAAGTAAATATCGACACTTAGTATTATAATCGCTAAACACCTTAAAACCCCTTTCCTTTTAGATTTACATACGCGTGAAAGCCAACTATATGTCTTACTACAAGACTTTACCCTTTAGGCTATGCGACTGGTAACTACCCTTAATACCGTACCTTAAAATATTTTAGACTGAAACCGATAGGAAACACTATATACGATTATAACGATTATGGCGACCTTCCCCCAAAACTTATAAGGATGATTAATGTTAACTACAAACTGATAACGGACTTTGTTAGGATTTGGAATAATATATAGAAATATGACGAAAAGCTTTATAACCTCTTTAACACCAAAATAATTCCCCTTTTAAATATCTATAAGTGGATGGAGGTCTTTTCCTTTGGTTTTTACTTATTGTTTCCCGGAATCTTTATAAGGCACGTTGAGGGTTTCTATCTAACTTTCCTAATTATCGTTATCACGTTTCGAGAGATCTACGATAGTATAAAGGACTACTTCGAGCACGCATATAAATTAGGATACTACACGGTAGATTATAATAATAACAAAGAAGAAAAATAAGGAATTACCAAAAGACGTCCTTAACCAAATGCTCAATAAATTAATGTTATGTTAAAAAGTAATAGGGAAGATCTACATTAATGAAGCTACAATTTACGAGCAGGTACGGGTAGCGGTTACGGGCGTTAGAGATTTCGAATACGCTTTATAATATCTAGATGCCATTTTTGAGGACTTTTTTAGCTAGTTACGATTTTCGTTTATTACTGTAATGTCATTTATACCAAACTAGTTTGGTATATAGTCTTAAGCTAACAAATTTTTTAATATGGATAAAAAAGACTTTACGGTGGTTAATTACGTCGATTGTAAGTACGAGCGTTTATAACGTTTAAGGTTTGGCTTAACAACTTTAACCTTAGACTGAAGATGGCAATAACATTGACGTTAATAAGATTTAGTCGGACCTGTTCACCGTAAGTAATATTGTCGTAATAGTGGTAAGAGATGTTGAATTTGTAGCAAATTGAGTTGTTGGTCAATTCGGTATCCCCCCCGCCGAAAGTAATAATGAAAAAGCAATATATTACGCCTAGTACCCAATTGATTCAGAATAGGATTACTTGGATCAAATAGTAAATGTTAAAGCGATAGGTTAATTAACGTCATTAACGCTCCTAAGCAGATTAAGTGGTACGAAAATACTACTCCTGGTACGGCGGCTTAGTAATGAGCCGACTACGCCTTTTAATACCGTTTGGATGGTAAAAACCTTTACCTTCGCTATAACCAAGCCTTTAACTCCTTACATACTTTGAATCTTCGAGATTGTTGCGCAAACCACCCGTTTTAGGGTATTATACCAGATATAGGGGCAGTAAGGTATTTAATAGGAGGCTATTCGTAGTATATAGTATTATGGAAGGAAAACACCATAGATATTAATATTAATCGCTACGATATGGGTAAGGCTAAAGTTGGCTTTAGCTTAGGCGAATATTTATCATTACTAGAGATAATGGTAGTTTAAATTGTTATGAGAGCGATTACGTTTTATATTTTTAAGTTCCTTACCTCTTTTTTACTTTGTTTAGAGTATATAAAGACCTTTGGTATGAACGTTAACGTTAACGTAAACGAGCTGGTTAAAAACGTCTGGAGGTTTTCACTCGCCCTTAAGTAGGGGTACCTGTATCTTTACTTTTAAAGTCTGGAAGCAGTGGTGTAAAATTTAACGGAACTGGAGATTCCTTAATTACAACGGCGTTTTAACTACTTAGTTGTTAATAGGCTGTATAAAGTTCTAAAGTTCGTAAAGTATAACCATATGAAATATTTTTCTTTGAAAGCTATTAAAAAGCTATACTACTACTGCTAAGCGTATACCTAAGTTCCCTGGAGATTTAAGTTTACACTTAAAGATGATAAGTAATATAACTATAAGATTTTTATTAATTTGGTTTACTTAGATAATAAGCTTGTTTTTTACGTTATTAACTCCGTAACCTCTTTTTATAGAATTAAGTTCCTAAAGTCCCTTTTGGTAAAGAATATATAATAAACGTTAAAGATGTTATAAATGAACACGTACTTGAGTCTACTTAATGTCGTTGTCTACGATGTTGTTACCAACTTTATGGCGGCGGAGTTTAAAGAGGATACTAAGATAATTGGTATCTAATATAAATAGGTACCTTTGAAAGCCTATTAAAGTATTAGAAAGGTTGAAAGGGTATACACCTTATTTTGCCGAGCGTATAATATCCTTATTTTGGAAATTAGAAACTTTACATATTTAGAGGCACGTTTATAAATGGTAGTAAAAGGCCTTAACTATACCGTGGATCTTGATAGCTCAGTGCCAACGCTCCTAGTCTTCGAAGAGTACCCACGTTTAACGATTGAATCTCTATCCTCGGCAAGTACTTAGAAACGTATTGCGGCTTATAATAAAGCTTTGAGGGAATTACGAAGAGAATCGGTACGTCGCTAGATTAATCATGCCTTTAATATCAGGAACGGCCCTTTAATGATCGACGTACATAGTTTTCTATTGTAAAATGAAGTCCTCGTGTGTCGGGATCCGGGTAAATAGGAAAGGCTATATAAGATATTAAGTATTGTAAACTTTACAGTAGTTATTAAAAGTATTAACGGTTTTACATCTTTCTGTATTGTTTAGGTTAAGCCTTATATTAGGGGTACTACAGATAAAAACTTTTAAGCCTTTTAAGTAAAGAGACCAAGTGAATACGAACTTCCTTTACCCATTGTTAATTAGCCAATAAAACGCTATTGGCATGGGTGACCTCTGATGAAAAAGAAAAACGTTAAAGAGGAGTAATACATACCGGGCTATATTTATAATATTATTCAGGTAAGTAGTAAAAAAAGAATAACGAAAACTTGGTAGTAAAGTTTAGGGTATAAAGGATTATTGAAACCTCCGGTAAACCTTTGAAGAAAAACGATAAGGTCGAGATCGATGGCCTGTTAATTTGAAAATTTGTATAATTTATGTCGAAAACTGACTTGAATTTTTAAAACCCAAACGTTACGATTTTTAAGTCGAGGATTATCTATAAGGTAAAAGGTAAGACCACGGGGCAGCCGTACGAAAAATTACGACTAATTGTTTAAGGATACGTTGATAAAAGTAAGGATTAAATCTTTATATAGTCGCTAACAATTTAGAATATTAGTTAACACCTAATAGTTGCTTTAGTAGTAAGTTTATTAATTAGGCTTAAAGGTAAGTTTATACTTAATAACCGTAATATTACGTAAGCTTATATGTAATTAACAACGGATTTGTAAAGGATAATATTACTGGAATTATTATAGGAGTTACGTGTTATTTACCCTTTAGGAACGGTAATACGGTAAGTTTAACCATTGTATAGATTATTTAAAGTAAGTGTTCATTGGTTTTTAACTTATTAGTCGTACTTTAAATTCCGGCTATCGATAAAGTCTTTAATATTCGATACGTATTTGCTAGTAACATAAGAAAAGAACTTTGGTATAATAGGTATATAAATTAATGATAATTTTTTTGTCGGAACGGTTGGCTTTATAATATTAAAATAGTAAGCGATTAAGAATTTTAAGTTCTTAAATTGTACACCGGTAACGATGTTAACGGAAATAACTAACTTAATTTTAATAAATCGTTAATCTGTATACTTAGTGTTAATACCGGCTTTAACTTTAGTTAAAAGGGCTAAGGCGTTGTTTTTATTATAATCGACAAAATTAACGAGGCCAGGAATTAAAGGTATTTGGGATAATATATCCTAGGTAGTTATATTAGTATCTGATGTTAACCGGAAGCCTCGTACAACCTTTCCATCGCCGCTAAATTATAGGAACTGATAGATAAAGAATTTATCCGGTTAAATAAAATGATCGAATATCAAATACAAAATCTGGATAGCGGTATTAATATAGTTTTAATCGATTCATTCAAAGTAAAGTAAATGATTTTTACGGATATGTTTTTTTACAAATAATACCAACCTATCTTTATAAATTAGTTTTCTAATAACACTCGTTGATAAAGATAGGTAAAAAACTAGTTTAATATTACCGGTAGCGTAGTTTACTAAACCTTTGATAAGTGTAAAAGGATTATACGAAGCGTGTTATCATTGGAGGTTTATGGCATAATAACGGGCTTTAACGTAGGAATGGTATTATAGGAGACCCTTAACCTTATTACTAGGCAGCTACAGATTCCTCTTATTCCGGTGGTAATTTGTACCAACTTAAAAAGCCTTTTCGAATACCTTTCAAAATTCGGAACCACTAGTGAAAAGCGCTTAATAATCGACGTAATAGCACTCTGTGAAGACCATGAAGGGAGGGAGATCGAGAAGTTCCAATGAATCGTTGACAAAGATAACCCCATAGATACCATAATGAAGGCGACGTCAAACAAAGTCTTAAAAAGGTTTGTGAATAGTAACAGGCTAACTGTATATATTAAGGGCTACGTGAATAGGCTGCCCGAAAAGCTTAAGTTACGTGACTACGGACAAGAATATGCTAGCAGTCTAGAAGACTATTAAGGGATTGATGATGGTAATTTATTTAAATGTTATAGTTCAAGTAAAGGCTTATGAAGGGCTATAGAGAAAGAACTTTTTGTGGGAGTTGATGAACTCGGACCTCCGAGCGGCGGAGCAATTGAGGTCAAATGGAGTCAATTTGCATGTAATTGTATGCAATTTAGTATGGAACTCAACTAGAATTAACAGGGGTTTGGCCAGTTAACGAGGAGGCAATTTAGTGGTAAACGGAAATGATTGGTTAGCCACACTGGCGTACACATACAAACTAAAAAGCCGCTAGTGTTGGAATAGTATTACATGCAGTGCAGTAGGTCAACTTTACTTACAGTAAAGTTGACTGTACTGTAAGTGTATTGCTTTGTGTAGAGACTTACCGCATTAGGTATAAGTCTAGTGTAGTACGCTACACTTCACTCTAGGGAACGAGCCAAGCAAGGGGCCATACAAATTACAGTGCAGATCGGCTAGCGGTCTGCTAAACTTAAAACAATACATCCACCATCTAACCACGCAATACTACTGTTACTTCGACCACGATTCGAATCAACAACGTTGCAACGTCTAAGGACTACCAACAAGTCGTAATTTATTTCCGTATCGAAGTATATCTTTAAACCGTTATGATATGCTGTAAATATTGTTATGGACTCAAGCCGTTGGCCATTAAGCCTATAGGTTACGTAACTGTACACGTAACGAGATGGGCAACGCCCGGCTTAAGCTCGGTCCTGACGCGGATAGGGTATGGTATGGGTACAGGCCGGATACAGTCCATGCACAGCACGTGTAAGGGAACGTGATGGGTTAGGCATTAACTCTGCCTAAAGGCCTTATACGTTAGGCCATGGTATCCTTTTCTAGTTTTCCTTCGCACCTTAATAGTAAATCCCATTTGCCACCTATTTGGTTTACTATCGTAGGTCGAACTATAATATATTATTAAAGTTTTCCTTTTTCTTTTCGAAGGAATATTACTTATAATAAACGAATCGATGATAAACGTTAATAATTCGGCGCTATACTTTAACATTATGTTATGACCCAAGAACATCGGAGGGTCAGAACACAGGCTAGTATGGGGCTAAGCTACTAAGAACCTGATGTCGAACACATCAGGTAGGGATATCTCTTATGTCAGCAACCTTAGGATTAGGGTTACGCACTAAGGATCATTAGGATCATGTTTCGATCCAACATGATCCAGCACTGAAGGCGTATGAAGGATTAAGGATATAAGGGCACGGTCAGCACTACATAGATAGTATTTCCTTCATAGCTCTTCAGTTGTCAATCTAAGTATTCAGTTTCAGTATATTCTGAATAGCCTCACGGCTTTTGATCATTACTTGCACGGTTGCGATATTGTTCACTCAGTACCTCTGCTACCTTCTTGATAACATAAACCCTCTGACACCTTCTATATACTCACGGGTATTTAGTGTGATCATTACACATTATCGAAAAAAATAAACCGTTAGCAAATTCCTAATTCTTCACCTTAATAAATATATTTCTAACCCTTTCAAGGTCTATTCAAATCGATATTTTTCGTTAATAAGATACCTTAAATTATATCGAATCGGCTATTCAGTAACTATAATAATTAAATTAGTCTATTTTAAATATTGATCTTTCGTCTGATTTCGTTTAATTCGTCGCAAAGATTTAATAACTCGAAATCGAATTAACCGCCACTTGCGTTAGGTTTTCCCCGGTTTAAGGTGGACTAAAACAACATAATCAACCGTATTTAACGGATTGGCTTTTACGTAAACGGCGACGCACTAAACGATTAAATTTATATTAAAAACAAATAAAATATAAATTGGAAAAAGTCGGTACATATTCCTCTATGTATAGAGATATTATATAGCGACGGTAAAGTAAACGGCTACGGCGTATTATAAATCTGGAGGATGCAAAGATATATTTAATATAAAAAAGTTTTTCAATTATATCGAAGAGGTTTTCGATAACTCTTACCGCAAGAATAAAGTATCGATCGAATGCAAAAGTTAAGTTATAAGCAATAAGAACCTATAAATACTATTCGTTATCAGATTCGAAATATTTTTAACTTAAATAAACGATTTAAATTAGCCCTCAGCCGTAAAATGAAACTACTTACGTTCTTTCGTATCAATATGTATCTAAGACAAGTTTATTACGACAAGTATTAGTTGGGTAAACTATATTGTAACCTTAAAAAAGTAAAATAAACTCGTCGACGAATTAAAGTCTTTAAACTTGAAACGACGTTTTAGTTATTAGTTAATAGGACCCGTTTAAGCCTAACGACTGAATAGTAATACGTTTATTATAGAATTTTACGCCTTTGAAACGCTTTCTTTAGAAAGCTATAATAATCTCGGCTATTAATATCGATATCGCGGTTAATTATTTTAATAAATCCATTCGGTACGCGTTTAAAACCAAAAACATAAAACGAAGTAAACGATAATAAAAAACGTTAAACTAAGCTTACTTGAGGGCGTTACATACGTTATAGATTATCGAACTATTATTAACATAACTACAATTTCCACCCGGTATTACCTTTTATGTAAGTATATACGGCCTAAATTGAAAAGTTAAAGAAAAGTTTTTTATTAACGGCGATGGAAAAAGCCTGATTCCCAAACATAGTTTTACTTATGGATTATATAACCTTATTAACGTAATTATGAAATCAAATGAAAAAGTTTAATTTAATCAAAATATGTATAAACGAAAAATTATTCCTTATTCTTATACTTTTAAATAATACTTATCTCGTAAATACTTAAGTTGATTTTAACTATAATTATTATCATATTATAAACAAAGCTTTAGTATAATGGTTAAAGATAAAGTGAATTCGGCTATTATATTCGCGATATTTCGATACGATATTAAGGTCATAACAAAACAGGCGTATTACCTAAAAAACGAAGTTTTATATAAATATTAATAAATAGTAAAACCCGATATTAATATATATTACTCCTGGAATAACGCGAGCTATAATTTTTAAAATGTTTCAGATACAATGTTAATAGGTAACCTTAAATGCGAGCGGTAGCTGTTTATTAATTCAAAGTTAAAAAGGCTTAGTTATCAACGTAATATTAATACGCCTTAATATATATATATATAAGACGTAACAAATTCGGGTTTCTTCGGATTAACGTAACGTTCGTATTGAAAAACATAATGTATAAAGGAACCGTTTTGGATAGCTTATATTAAAAGCGTTTACAGAATAACACAGATTATACAAGTCATAACGACGATTACGATTAAGGGAAAAAAGGATTAATTATGTTTTCCACTGAAATTAGCTATATTCCGGGACCTATTCGATAAAAATGATGTTATAACATTACTTTTATATAAGGAGAAACTCTACCATTACATTTATATTAAACCGAATAAAAATAGATCTTCATTAAAATAACATTAAAGGCCGTTATATTCGATATTACAAAAATTAACTTTTTAAACTTCGATGACAAGTTACAAAGTTAATAAATAATTTATAAGTTTAGGTAAATATTTTACTGGTGACAACTCCGGTATTACTTATTTGTAAACCAAAAGGAGGGAAACGGTTTTACATCGATTATCGGGTATTGAATGAAATTACAAAGTGAAACCGTTTTCCTTGACCTTTAATTAAAAAAACCCTACGTATGTTATCGAAGTCGATATTACTTACGAAGTTCGATATTCGAACGGCCTTTTACCTTATTCGAGTAATAGCCAGGTAAAAAAATTAACGACGTTTCGTACGAGATTCGGGTTATTTAAATAGCTAATTACTCCCTTTAAATTCACAGAAATGACGGCGACGTTTTAACAATATATTCATTATATAATAACAGATGTTTTAAATAATTTCGCTATAACGTAGTTGAACGACCTTTTGGTCTTTTTTTAAAGTATTAAATAAAACTATATAACTAAAGTTCGCATAGTTTTAGAACTTCTTCGTAATACAATGTTAATTTTAAAATTTAAAAAGTATAACTTCGTAGTTAAAGAGGTTAAATACCTGAGCTTTATTATATCGGTTAGGGTAGGTATTAGGGTCGACCCTGAAAAAGTCCGGGTAATTCGCTAGTAGGAGTTATTACGTACGGTTCGGAAGATTTAAAGCTTTTTAGATTTTACCAACTTTTATCGTAATTTTATTAGTAATTTTTCAAAGTAAACGGATTATTTTATCCGTCCAACGAAATAAGGTATTTGTTGGGCTTAAACGAAGCAACAAAAATATATATTTCAAACCTTAAAAAAATCTTAATTACAGCCCCGAATCTAATATATTAGGATGCAAATCGACCAATCATCGTAGAAACTAATCATTTGTAAACGGCGTTGAAAATTAATTTATCGTAACGTAATGAAGATAATATCCTAAAGTTAATAACCTATCACTCTATACGATTAACGAATACGAAACGTAACTATACTATTTACGATAAGGGACTCTTTACGATAATATCTTATTTAAAAGCGTAGTCTTTTGAATTATATAATATCCGTATACCGTTTACGATTTTAACTAATTATGAAGGATTAAAGTATTTTTTTACTACGATTAATTTCGAAACGCTAAACTAAATAGGCCGAAATCCTTTCTATTTTTCAATACCATTTACGGTATAAGCTCGTAACTTAGAGCGCCCGCTCGGATACGTTAATCCGTAGATTACAAAATAAACTTAAAGTTAAAAAATACCGCGTACGGGTTTTTTCACCTATTTTTATTATTATATTAAACGTAATATTAATGAACTTTTACATTAAAAGAATATAAATTACAACGAGTAATATAAAGTAGTTTAATGAAACAGGGGCCTGGTTACTAAATTACGACGATATATATCTTAAAAGGGGGTCGAAGGTTTTCGAAAAGCCGCCAAAAACGATATGACTCCAAACCTGGTCCGCGCTTAAGTTGTTATTGTGGATAATGTTAGGGGATTCTAATACGGAGATACCGGCGGTATTATCGCGAGCCCGGCCTGCATTAGACCCGTCAATATCGTTAATGCTAAATAGTTTCCTTATTTTTTGACCCGGGTACGTTAACGAAATTATAAAACTAAAATCTAAAAAATGACTCATTATATAAGGTTCGCCTTTTAATTGTTTCCGAAGGCGTTAGGCGCTTCATACATAAAGTAAGATAATTAATACAAATTAAAAATTACAGAATAAACTCGTGAAAGGTATTAAGTTACCATAATTATTTATTATTACCAAATTAGGAATTATTAATCATAATGATCTTATAATAAACCTACGACTCGCCTATAATAAATTATCCGTGTAAAAATATTTTATTCCGCGGTTTTTAAAGAAATTACTATTAAAAAAGGATAATCGTAAATATTCGACGTTTATATCGAATATATACGTAATATAACGAGACGAAACCTCGTTGTATCCTACAATAAGGCCTATTTTAACCTATCCCTATTTCCGACCGGTATTGAGTATATATATCGATCGACTTTATAATCAACTTACTAACTACTGATAATGACTTTCGATATTTACTTGTTATTACGAATCGCATTTTTAAGTTTATTTAACTAAAATTCATATAGTTTATAACTATCGATACATATACGAAACGGTTTCGGGATATATAATGAAGATTTTATATATTCCTAGCTTTTATGATTCATAACACGGGTTCGGATTAAGTAAACGTATTTTAAACGATATTTTATTTTTAATAAGAGTCGAATAATCTTTTTTTACAGAGTATTATCTATAAATGAATAACTGTATTAAACGGATAAACCAAAAAGTTCAAAAGTATTTACGTATTGTTATAGCTTTTTTTACTACAATTAAATTTTATATTTACCCTCTTATTAATTTATGATAAATAATTGAAAGTCGATAGTTACCGGGTTTAATATAAACAGTTTAATAAATAAATACATATTATTACTTATCTTAAAGGTAAATGAGGATATGAACTCGTTAATCAATCCAATGGGGCAAATTATTACGTTTTTAGCTTATTTACGTAAGGGGACGGAATTAGCTTAAACAGCGATAACTTATATCTAATAGCAAATAAAAACGACGGCGAATTATAAGAGACGTTTAGCGAAGCAATATAAGATGAGGGATTAGGTTTAAATAAGCCTTCGTAATATTAAAACTAACCACTTGAATAAAAAGCTCGACTAGCTTTATAATTAGTACCGGATAATTAATATTCCAAATTCGTTTAATATTATATTAGATATCCTTAACAAATATCTGGTATTTTATATAGATTTAATCAAGTCGGTAGTTTTAGGCCCTTTTCCTTAGTAAGTCCTATCTAACAGTTATCTAGGATCAATTTTAATAGCTAACTATATAAGGGATAATAAATACAAGGAATTTAAAGTATAAAATATTTTCGCCGTCAAAACGGGGAGGGGTAAGGTTTGTTACGTATTAGTGAAATTAAAGCGTTATAATAAGTCGAAATATAAATTGCTAAAGGATTATTAATATATTATAACCTTAAATAAATTTAAAGCGAAATGAATAAATATTTGGGTTTACAGTAATCCGGTATTTCGATGACTACTTTTAGCTTATACTAAATAATAAAGGCAAGGCGAATCGTTTACACCTACGAAATAATACTCTACTTATAAATAAAAAGGAGAATTTATTACTCAACGAGGCTATAATGCTATAGTTAAAGCCAGGTAAATACTATTCGACTATTTCAAATACGTATCTGACTGCGAAATGGCTCCTATTATATTTTAGCGAAAATCCACCTACTTATTATTATTATCCTTATTTAAGTTTAGCGAATACCAATGTTATTAACTTTAAGGGCCTTATTACAATTAGCTCCGAACATTAAGCGATATTAGGGGCGGGTAACGGTAAAAAGCATAGCGAAAACTAGTAGGCATTGAGGAGGGGGGCCAGTAAAAGGCGGGACGGATACGAAACGACGTTAAAAAGGGCGGATAATGCAAAGAAGAACAGGTGTTAGGAAAAGCCGATAACGGATAATACTAAAATAGACGGACATTAAGGGGGGGCGACGATAAAGAATAACGTTAAACGGGACATGTGTTAAAGGAGGCCGATGATAACGATTAACAAAAAGTAAAGCAAGAGGTGGAGCAAAGGGAGTAACCCTTTAAACGGATTACTAAAAACAATAACACGTTAGTTTAAGTACGGATAATGTAATCTGCCCGGGTATAATCATACGTCTACTCGCGGTTGGCCCGATTAATTCGTTCCTATCTAAGGTTAATAAATAGAATACGGGTAAAATCAGGGATCATATAATTAAACCCTAAACATCGTTTGTAATATTTAATAAATTATAACCTATTTCAACCATCAAAAATATAATTTATATAGTTATATTATTTTAACTCTTTAAGCCAGAACTACGGAAAAGTATACGGCAATAACTAAAAAGGGTTGAAGCAAAAACATTATGCGTTAAAACCCGGTCGACCAAAGGCATCCTATTTTTATAAATAAGCGATATAGTAAAAGTCGATGAAGGGATTCGGGGTAAAGATGGACCCGGAAGAAAAAAGCGACGTAAACGTATAGCTAAAGGGGTAACGACCTATACGGCCGGTATAGTAGAAAATCCCTACGCTAGAGCAACATTACGGAGCCAGGTAAACTAATTAACTAACTTAAAAAAGATAAGGATAAAAACGAGTCGATAACCCGAAACATTTCCTTAACGCTTACGTATAAGGGATATAATATAGCCCTTATCTTTTGTCCTAATAACTAACTAGCGTAAAAGGGTATATAAACCTGGTAAGACTGTAAATAAACTTATTTCTTAAATATATTACGAAAAGGAGTTAATTAAACGTTAAATTGAGTTTATCTATAAACTTATCTTATTATAAACCTTTCGATATATACGATATCATGATAACCAATAAACTCGGACGCAAGATAAAGGAACGTTAGAATTTTAAAGGCGATAAATATATAATATATAGGCGTCCTTAACCTATAGCGGAAAAAGCTTGTTTTTATCATTATTATTTCTAAGGATAAAAATTTATAACAGGTAGTGATTGATAGGGTATTAGTATATAATAAGGTAATATATCTTACGGGGAGGCTTATTATCCCCTTTAAAAGCGCCGGCGATAACATAATCTAAATTAAAACCATTATATACGTCGGTTATAATAATAAATTGAAAAAGGCTAAAGTATATTAGCTCTAATATCTAGCTAATATATATAACGAAAAGTTAAAAGAGTTATAACGGGGTTGTTTAACTAAAGGGGAGACGATAGTATAAAAGGAGAAAAAAAGAAATTTTAAAAATTACTTAAAAGCGTCCGTATTTATAAAGACTGGCGGACCGGATTCGATAAGGTTTATATATTATATAGGGCGCGTTACACGGCATTAAAGGTAGGAGCGTAATTTCATATAACGCGTTATACGGCGTAGGTAGTAAAAAGAATACTTTACATAACATGTTAACGGGTACATTATACGGCGCCAACGGTAAAAAGAATACCTTATACAACGTGTTAACGGGTACGTTATACGGCGCCGGCGATATAGGGTAAGCCGGCCAAAACGTTATACGATATATCAAACGTAATGTTACCGATCTATACTCGATCCATATATTAAACGAATACGGCTCGCGTCCGGTATTTATTCAAGGGGGCGACATAGCCATTATAATATCCGGAGAAAAGGGGGCATAGTATAAACTCAAGCCGTTGGATATTAAGCCTATAAATTACGTAACTATATACGTAATGGGATAGGCAATTTCTAGCTTAGACCTAGCCTAAGCGCGGACAAGGTACGGTCTAGGTATAAGCCGGACATAGTCCATATACGGCACGTATAAAGGCACGTAGCGGGCTGAGCATTGGCTCTACCCAAGGGCCCTACACGTTGGGCCACGGTAGCCTATTCTAGTCTTCCTCCGCACCTCAATAGTATATCTCATTCGGCACCTACTTGGCTTACCATCGTAGGTCAAACTATAACAAATATATCTATTTATGTAATGTGGTATATATACTACTTTTTAACTTACCTAATTAGTATACCGGGTAAAATTACATAAAATTATAATGGTTTAATATTTAATCTTTTACACATATTTAACATTATACAAATCTTATCGTCAAAGACTTCATACGATTTGTCACTGTAATTATCGTCTTTATCCTATAGCTTAGCGAAGTTGATAAATTTCGTAAGTATTGGTGAGTCTTTAAACGTTGCAACGTTGTCGATTCGATTGGTAGAAGTAACAGTAGTATTGCGTGGTCAAGTGGTAGATGTATTGTTTTAGGTTTGGCAGACCGCTAGCCGATCTGCACAATAATTTGTATAGCCAATTGCTTAGCTTGTGCCCCAGTATAAAGTAGGCGTATACTGTACTTGACTTATAGCTAATACAATAGGCTCACAAACTATATATCTAACTTGTATTCAATATAGTCAATTTTACTATAAGTAAAGTTGACTTACTATATTGCAATTACTACTATTCTAACACTAGCATCTTTTTATTTTGTACGTATACTCTTGTGTGGTTAACTAGTCTTTCCCGGTAACCGCTAAATTACGTCCTCATTAACTAGCTAGTTATTTATTAATTCTAGTCAACTTCCCCACTAAACTAAACCCATTTGCATTTAAATTAATCCTATTTCCTTTTAATTAGCCTATAACTTCGAGGTCTAAATTTATTGATTTTCACCAAAGGTTTTCCCCATATTAGCCTACGCAAACTTTTAACCTAGCCGTAATATTTAAAGAGATCGTTATTGTCAGTTTTCTGGTAGTCTTACATTTTTTAAAGTATCCCTATCTATTAACACGTAATTTGGCTTTGCTAGGTGGCCTATTAATATAGCTCTAGATATGTATAATCAGCATATTGCAATCCACAAGCCTTTTAAGGGCCTTGTTCGCTGACGCCTTCATTATATCGTTAATAGAGATATCTTTTCCATTGATATATCGGAACTCCTCGATTTTCCTGCCTTTATAAGCTTTTCGGAGTGCTATTACGTCTATTATCAAACGTTTTTCACTAGTGGTTTCAAGCTATAAATGTTATTTGAATAGGCTTCTCGAATCGATAAAGTTTATCACTGGGATAAAAGGAATCTTTAAATAACTAGTAATAACTTTAAAGTTTTCCTATAATGATATGCCTATATTAAATATAGTTACTATGCAGTAAACTTTTAAATCCAGCATACTTTGTATAATCTTTTCATATTTAATAAGGTTTTAATAGATAAGCTTGTTAATAATATAAAATCAATCCTTATGATTAATATTATTAATAAGGGTTATTAAGAAGCTAATTTGTAAAGATAATTTAGTGTTATTTATAAGAGAGTTATTTGTAAAGATTAGCAACTTAGCTTTTGATAGATTAATCGGAATTATATTGATCCCTTAGTCCAAGTTTTGCATCTGTTATTTAAGCCCTTTATTTAACCGTTCAAAGTCTTTATCTGTTGTATTTTCTATTTATACCGTTATGGATGGATCGTAAGAGGTTTCTAGGTAGTTTAAGGTGGCGATATAGCTACCATTAACACGTTATTCTAGGTACCATTAAGCCTTGGTTACGTTAGTTATGTAGATTATATTTAAAATAATGGGTTGAACTTTTTAGTGGAAATTAAGGCCAGAATTAATACCAAGTATACGGATTAACAATCTGTTTAGGTTAAGTTAATTTCTCTTCGCTAACGTCGTAACCGGCTGGTAACTTTAAAATTTCAGGTCTTTAGTCACCTATCATTCTGATATTATAGAACTAGCAGTTTTAATGAAGAGAGTATTATTAATTTATATGAACACTATATTGAAGTCCTTTTTTTGCTTTAGTAACATATACAGGTCATACATTAAAGACTTTAGATTTAGTCATAACTTAAAATGCGATTAATAAATTAAAACCCAATGGACGTTTACTTTAACTAATCCGTATAACAGCTCAATACATCGTATTATCGTCCTTGGATGGTAAGTTATATTTAGTTTTCGTAGGAATTTTCATAAGAAAATCCTTTATAAATAGGTAATTAACTACGTATATACTTGCATTATATTTCGTCTATTAAATGCGAATTTACCTTCAGTTTTATCTAACAAACTCATTGATAAAGCGATAACTAAACACTAACTAATTTTTTCAATCGTTGGCGACTACGTAAGGATTGAATCTTTACATTTATTACCGTATCATCAAACGATTAAACGTAACTTTTCGTACGGTTGCTCTGTGATTTTGCCTTTAACCTCGTATATAATCCTCGATCTAAAAATCTTAATATTTGGGTTTTAAAGGTTAAAGTCAATTTTGGGTACGAATTATACAACCTTTCGAGTTAAAAAACCGTTAATTTCTACCCTGTCAATTTCATTAAAAGGTTTGCTGAAGGTTTAGATAATACCTTGTGCGCAAATTTTTAATATAAAGTTTTTATCATCCTTTTCTTTTCTACTTACCTAAGTAATATTATAGATACAACCTGGTATATATTCTTCCTTTTTAATATTATTTTTCTATCGAAGTTGCTCATATTAGCGACATTTTATCAGCTTATTCATAACGGATAAAGGAAGATCATATTATCTTATTTATTTAAATTCAAAATCTTTATAGTTAGTTGCTGTAATATAGGGTTTAATTTAATTAGTGCGAAACGTTATGGGGTCGTTAACTGTTTCAATAGCTACTTTAAAGCTAGCGATACTTAAAATTTTATATAGGCCCTCCTATTTTTCTGGCTCCCATTATAAGAGGACTTCGCTTTACAACAATAAAGTAAGTACGTAAATTATAGTAGGGCCGTTTTTAGTGTTAAGGATATTATTAACTTAGCGTTGTGCTAATTTCTTTCGCATTTTCTTTAGTACCTTGCCGTAAGCTACAACTTATTTATAGGTACATTTTGATAACGAGGATTCACTCTTCAGGCGTAGGTACGTTTTAAAGACCAGTAGAGTTAGTACTAAGCCGTTAAGGCCTATAGTATTGTTTATGCTCCTTATTTCTATTTAAAGACGTTCTTTTGAATTCATAAAACGTTTTATTTCTAGCGTAAAGATATTATACGTTCAGCGAAGTAATACGTGTGCTCTTTAAACCTTTACAATACTTTAGTGAATCTTTATAGGCATCTGTTAGTATTGGATTCTTATTATTTTGGCATTTTTCTGAAACTACACCGCCGTAAAGTTTATATTAGTATCATGAACAACGACATTAAGTAAGCCTTAGTATGTGTTAATCCATATCATCCTTAACGCTTTCGACGTATCCTTTTCTAATGAAGACTTTGAAAACTTGGCTCCGTAAAAAAAGGTTACAAATTAAACGATGTGAAAAATAAGTCGGTTATTGAAATAAACCAAATTAATCAAAACCTCTTAATTTAAATTTTATCATCTTTTAATGTAAACTTAAATCCTTTGAAGGCTTTTTAATACGTTTAGAAATGATAATAAAGTTTTTCGATAGTTTTTAAAACAAAATGTTCTATATATTTGTATTCTACAAACTTTAGAATTTTATATAACCTGTTAACAGATAGGTAGTTAAAGCTGCGGTATAATTAATGTATTTCTAACTCCGTTAGGTTTAATACGTTACTTCTTGGCCTTGAAAATAGAACCACCAATTCCCCCACTTAGGAGAAAGGGGAAACTTCCAGCCGTTTTGAACCAGCTTATTGGCGGTGACATAAATGTTTATGCTAAGGGTCTTATATCCTCCAAATAAAATAAAAAAGGGTATAGAGAACTTAAAAATATGGAACATAATCGATTGATAAATAGTTTAAATTACCGTTGTTCCTAATAACGATAATTGCTTCCATAAACCGAAATTAACTTTGACTTTATTAGTATTTTAACGATCAATATCAGTAACCGTAATTTTTCTCTTCTTAATATTATATACTACAAATAACCTCATATTAAGTATCTTATTACCCTTGTATTTGATATAATACCTGGAAATGTATGGTTTATGTAAAGATCGTGAATATTAAAGATATATAGGGGGTTAGGAGTTTAATTATGGTAAAGGTAAGGGTTTTAACCGTTTAAGCGGTAAAAAAAAGCGTATTCAACTAGTTATTAGGCTGTATTAGAAACCGTATCTTTATTCCATTTAATTTTTTGAGGGTATCATCACCGTTAATATCTGCTCTACTCTCAAAATTTATGATATAGCTCAAGTAGTTTTTCCTGGAAACATTTTCCCGGAAAAAGTAGGGTATTAGATATGGTATATCACCTATTCATTATTACATTCAATAGGAGGGTAGCGAGTTAACTAATATTCGGATTTGCCATAAATTTAATATCTCTTACTACTATCACAACGATAGTTTTTGCGATTAATAGGTCCGTTTAAATTTTACTTTTATTAGCGCTAACATAGCTATAGCCCCTAGTGTAAAGCTATTGAACTAGATCTTAAGCATTAGAGACGCTTATAACCGTATTTATGGTCAACATAATCAACTATCGCGCGTTTATTTATTTATTTACATAGCTGAAGTTATTAGCTTAGGAGTATATATCAAGCGAGTTTAGTATGCGCGTTATTACGATTATAAACGAAGAGCGTAACTGGTTAAAAATGCCTTTGCAAATAGAATTTAAACGTTGTAAGATGTATTTAAACTCGTTAACGCTTATAACAGCTACCGGTACTTATTCTCGAAATGTGACTTCGCTAACGTATGCCTTCCATATGACCTTTTTATATAAAAGAGTTTATTAAAAATCTAATTTGGTATATTTATTAATATTCCCCCTCTTTCTTATTTTCCATCATTGCAATTTACTTGGTAGTAGACACATCTATATGATTTTATATAAAGCGGATATTGCATTCTAAGTAGATTTTTATGGTATTGTAAATCTCGCGAAAGGTAATTTTTCAAGTTGAGAAGGTTAGGTAATAGTTACAAGCGTATTTTATATGTATTTCAGAGAATAATAAGTAAAACCTAAAAAAGGGAACCTTCTTTTACTTATAAATATTTAAAAAGGGTATTATCTTCGTATCGAAATGGTTATAAGGTTTGCCTTTGTACCTCTCTACGTTATGATAGATCTTAGCGAAGTCTGTAAATAATTTGTAGTTAATGTTTACTATTTTGACAGGTTTTGAGGAGAGGTCGCTATAATCGTCCCAGTTTTTATTGGTATTTCCTTTTAGTTTAAGCTTTTAAGCTTCCGAGCCACAGTATTCAGGGTAATTTTTTACAGTCGTTTAGCCTAAGGAGTAAAGTTTTATGGTAGGAATTATAGTGGGTTTACGCATAAAAATATATCTGTCATAAAAAGGGTTTTAAGGCATTTAAAGATTGAGGTTAAAATTTTAAAGAGTAATAAAAATTTAGCTTTAAAAGATATTTTAAAGTATGTAACGGTATTATTTTATTAACCAGTAAAAAGCGTTAATATTAATACCCTTTACCGTACTGATAGCTGTTACTTTACGTACTTTACCACCATTAAATGAGTATTTCCTATTATTACGTAAAGTTGTAAAATTTCCAAGTAAATTAATAAGTTCCTTATCGTTAAAGTGTAAAATGATTTAACTTAATGCAAGGTAAAGGGAAGGTTTCCTAAAACTTGTATAATGGCATTCAAGGTCTTTAATGCTCTTACCTTTCTCCTAAAGGTCTTAAGGATTAGGATTTTGAAGGTTTTTTTTTCGTTAAGTCAATTTAAAAAAGGTTTCGGTTAGTCTTAATATGGTTTTCTTGGGATATAAATTTTACAAAGAGTAACTGTTCTCTTTAACTTATTCTTAACCATACGTTGGATTATTTTCTGTATACTAAAAGTCTAGTGGATCAAAAACTTATAGAAATCTTCAAAAGTGCGGGCGTTACAGCTATAATTGTTACCGAGGTCCGCGTTAAGGATATACTAACTAATGTAATTGGTTAAATAAGCCTTGGTCAAGGTATTGTTAATATTCGTAATCCAGAATTATTTGTTATAATAGTTGGCGAAAACAGTTTCGAAAACTTCAACTACCTTCATATATTTTAACTCGGTGTTATATCAAAGTTCTGTCCTGTTTACGGCTTGGTAAATGAGGTATTTCAAGATCTAAAGACGTAAGGCTTGATTTTTTTGGCGTAAATTTGCGTGTGAACTTGGCTACTTAGTATTGAATCGCTTGATGTGGATGTTATGGCATGTCTTAGCGATTCTTGATATTTTCGCTCAATGTAGCGATCTGAACGATTTAATGAACGTAGAGGAATAGAAAAAGAATTAATTAGGGGTAAATATTTAGTGGAAAGGGTAAAGTTAAAGGTCGTTTATTATTATAGGTGAAGGTCGAAGGTTATTTATTATGGTTATTTAGCAGTAGGACTCAGTCGTTTTTATAGTAGTAATATGCATAATAATGCTAACGCATCCGTTTAACAACTTGCCGAACTTTAAAACTTTTAAGAGTTAATCTTAACGTCTTTAAAAAAATTCTTTGGAAAAGATTTCTTAATATTTTCGATAACGATACCATCGCTACTTTTAAATTTCCCGTAAAAACCGATGTAACTTAGAAGTCTTTTCTACTTACTGTGGTAAAAACTGACATAATAATAGAAGCCCTTCGTAAGAATCTTTCTTTTACTTTTGTCTTTCACAAAGCGTAATCGGATAGTTGCTTCTTCTAAAACAATCCATCCACTATCTAACCACGTAATACTACTGTTACTTCGACCAATCGAATCGGCAATATTGCAACGTCCAAGGACTGCCAACAAATAACCTTATTTAAATTTTTTTTTCGATTTTTAATTTAATTTTCATCCATCTATTAACGCTTCGTGTGCTATTAACTCCCCCTTTATCGATATAGCTAATTTATATAACTTTTCTAGTCTGAGTTATACTATTGCTAGCGCTTTGAATAATAACAAATAACCGTTTCGTAAAGTATACCGACCTTTTATATTTAAATACTCTATTGTTAACTATATATTATAATCCATTTACGTTATAAACGACATATTTAGCGATAGTCAGAACGAAAAAAAGATTCCTTTATTATAAGTGAAAAAAGGCTTATAAATCTTATATTAATCGTCTTTTTAACTTTGAAATACCCTTAACTTATATCAGTATTTACCGCGCTTGAAAATATTGCGTTTGTTAGAAAGTATGAAATAATATAAGTTTAAAATATTAATGTTATGAAAAACCTAAACATAAATTAATCCTTTTGAATAATATATTTTCAAAATAAACTTACTCATAACTTCGTCTTACTTACGCGTAACATTAAAATTATTAGTTATTACTTTCAAAAAAGGTAATGATTTTTTTTTGCCCGTAAGCGATAAAAGAATGTCACGTGTTATAGGCCTGTATTTATTTCCGTGTTCTCCAAATTCATTAATCAGTTTACCTAGTTTTACGATATTGCCCGAATTTAAGTCGTCTTTAATGTTTTGGTAATATAAGTTATTACACTTTTAGTTATAGGTTTTCGTCGAATTTTTTTCCCCGAGCTTATTATTCCTAAAACTTCCCAGTTGTTATCGACTGTTTTTCCTATTTATTAAAATAGGATTACTTTAACCAACCGTATATCAATACGAACTATTATTCCGGTCCTTTTTAGTACCTGTCATATGACTTTTCACGAGTTTAACCAAAGTAATTGAAATAATATAATTATGTAATCCATTTTTTTATAATTAATATTGGTCATAGTTTAGAAAACATAAAGAACAACGTCTAAAGTTTTACCGTTAAAACTCTTTATCCGCTCGTATTTAATTTATTAGCCTTAAATAATAGCGAGTTAATTAAACCGATCTTCAACGGGCTAACAATTATACTTACGCCGACTGCATCATTTGAGTATAAATTAATATGTTATAGATTTTTATATTCCGTTTAAAGGGTCGTTATCTTTACCTCGCCCCGTGTTATCCACTGTTATCGGCTTTATCTAACATTAGTCCCGTTTAACGCTGCCTGTTATTATCGGTTTCGCCTAATACTCGTCGCGCCCCTTATTATCCGCTTTTATCGGCATAACACAATACCCGCTCCACCCTATGTCATCCGCCATTATTAGCTTTTTTTAGTATTCGAAGCCAATTATAATAAGGTTTTTGATATTAACAGCGTTACTATTAAAGGAATACCAATAAAAATAATAATAATGAAAAGGTAAAACTTAATGAATCATAATGAAAGCCGTCTCGCAATCGGATATTTATCCGAAAAAACCGGATAATATATACGAAGCTTTACATATTTTAATATACGATAATAGTAATAAATTTTCCTCCTTCCTTATTAATATTATATTATTTTCAAGGTGAAGGCGACTTGCCTATAGTAAGTTACTTAAAATGTATTCGATGCTGATATCGAAATACCGTATTATTATGAAACTAAACGTTTCTTTATTCCATTACAAATTCATTTAAAGCCGCTGTATATTAAAAATTTTCCCGTAATTCCTTTTCGGACTTATTATAACCCTTTAATTTCATTAATATATCACGCATACCGCCCCGCCCCGTTTTCGTAACGAAAATATCCTAAATTTCAAATTCCTTATATATATTCTTTTTCGTATCGTTAATAATAAAAATTGGTGTCTGGTCAATATCAGATATATTTTAAGAGAAAAGGGGGTTTTTGACCGTGTATTCAACTCAATTCATATAAAATGTAAGGTTTTTTTCCAGAAATATTGAAAACGATATTAAACGGGTTCGAAAAATCGATAACCTAGTATTAATTTTATGAATAGTCGAGATTTTTGTTTAGCCAGTTAGTTTTAATATTATGTATGCTAAATTGAACCTAATCGCATACCTTATACTGTTTCATCGAGTGTCGCGGATAGTTTGGTATTATTTTCATTTATTATTAAATATATATTATCGTTACCTAAACTAACCTTATACCCTTAAGTAAGTATGTTAAAAACGAGGAGGATTATTTTTCCAAATTGGTCTATAATTTTTTACTCCCGTTCATTTTGAAAATAAAAGATATTTCATATCTATCAACTAGCCAATTTATATAAAACCCGGTAACCATCGACTTCCTATCATTTAATATAAATTAGTAAATGGAAAAATATGATAATTAGTTGTATTATAAAGAGTCGACGACAATCAGCAGGTATTTTTAAATCTTTTAATCTACTCGTTTGTTATCGCTATTTATTTATAAATAGTATGCCATCAATAAAAGTTTTTTAATTCCTATTAGAAATATAATATTATTAAAAATAATTTTACTGAATACAAGCCACGATCGTTAATAATAAAAGTTAGAAATCCATAAAATCGCTGCTATATATCCCGAAAACATTCTGTATACGTTTCGGCGATTATAAACTATATAGTTTCAAATTGGATAAACATTGATAGACGGTTTGTAAAAATTAATAAATACCGAAAGCCTTTGTCTTTAATTGAAAAATCGATTTTAAAGTCGATGAAGATATAGTATTAATAACGATTTAAGATAAAAAAGGTTTAAAATAGGCCTTATCGTAAGTTATAAAGAGGTTTTGTATTGTTATATTACGTATATATTCAATATGAGCGTCTAATATCTACGACCATGCCCTTTTAATTGTAATCCTATTAGAAAACTCGAAATTAAACGTTTATACTCCGATAACCTATAATAGGAAAGTCATAGATTTATCATATAATTTTCGTTGTTAATAGTTTCTAAATAGGTAATTATCATAAGTTATGGTAATGTGAAACATCTTTTTAATCGATTTTATAATTCGTAATTTATACCAAGTATCCTGTCTTAGTTGGGAAACGTTTAACGCTCTCGTTAACTATTAGTAAGAGAGTTTTGTTTAACGGATCATTTGTTACCCCTTAGTTTTACAATTCTATAAGGGTATCCTGCTCGAAAATGAGGTGACCTTTCGACGTTAACGAAGTTAGTGGATCTGGCGCAGACCAAGCCCCTATGGTGCCACAACCGCTGACGCCATGTTACCCGCCGGCTCACCCTTGAGGTATATATCATCGCTATCCAGTAGTCAAGCCTCCGTCTTAACAAATTTATCCGTATGTCTCGCTATAATATGCGTTCCTATAATGTATAATTTTATTGCTACTACATCTGATATAGTAATAAAAACAGGCTAAAAGACTCGCGCGCGACGCTCCTTAATTTCTGGTTTATTTTGTAATTTACGGGTTAATGTATTTGGGTGGGCGCCTTAGGTCGCAGGCTGGTAGCGTAAGTGATATTGGAAAAGCGAAAAAACTTCGGTTTATCTAACCTGACATTCCGAGATCAAGCGTAGCGAAGAAAAATACTCTAATCTTTTATAATCCGTTAAGATCATAAACGGAGTACGAATGTTATATAACTTCGAATACTACGTTTTTAAATAGAATACCAACACAATAAGCTTTCTATTATAAATGACATAGTTACGTTTCGCATTTATTAATCGTACGAAATTATAAATTACTAGCTTTAAAATATTATCATTTTTCCTTTACAATAAGTACCTTTTGAACGTTATTTCCGAATAATATGTTTTTACTACTATTAGCTGATTAAAATCCTAATATGCAAAATCCAAGCTATAATATAAGTATTCTTTAGCATTTGGAATATGTATTTCTCCCGATTTTTCTAGGCCTAATAAATTCCCTACTTCGTAAGTCAAACAAAATAATCGGCTAAATCGGGAAAAATATCAATAAAGTTCCGATAAAAGTTAGCAAACCCCAAAACTTCGAACCTTTCAAATAATATATGGGGACTTCTATTCGCGTATTACCCGGATTTTTTTGGGGTCGGTCTGGATACATACGCTAATCGTTACGATAAAACCGAAGTATTTTACCTTTTTAAATATAAAATTACAATTTTTGAAATTAAAATTTTATCTGATATCACGAAGGCGTCCTAAAACTACACGAATTTTCGTTATATAGTTTTTTTTTAGAAATTACCCAAAAAATTACTAACGTAAACTTTAATGAAATTATTGAAAATATCCGCTATTATATAGTTAATATACTGTTAAAATGTCGTCAACATTTTCACTAACCTGAAAGGTGTGATTAATTACTTAAATAATCCGAAACTTATACAAAAGGTTGTTAGCTTTTTTTATCTAGATATAACTCAGATACGGTAAAAAGCTGTTCGAATATCCAGCTTCGTAAATTACATCGACTTCGATAACGCGTATAGGGTTTCCTTAACTAAAGGTAAAGTAACACGATTTTATTCGGTAATTTAATTTAATATATTGTAATCAATCTAAAATTGTTATCCTCCTTCATTTTAGAAATTAGTATTACTAACGCTGCGCCCGATTCAAAAATCGCGTAAATATAACCTTTATTCATTAACTTGGTAATTTACCGTTAAAATTCGAAAATTTAATCATGTGATATCAAGTATAACGATTTTTATAGTTTTTTTCAGTTCAATATAAATATGGTAATTGAACTTTTCCTTATATAGGGGTAAGGCTATTACCTTTCCCTTATCGAATGAATCGCGAAATTTAACCAATTAGGGTAAAAAATGCAATTTATCATTTTCCTTTCTTACAATAGTCGACGCCGTTAACTATAAAATCCGCGTTATCTTATAAAGACTTATAACAAACAATAATTACAACTAATTCCTCGTATGTTATATCATTCGCTAAAATCGGGTAATTAAACCAATAAAAATCATCCTTATAACATTTTATATATTCTTCAACCTAGGGCGTATTATTATTATATTAACAACTAATCCTGTTTAATTTTAAATTTTTAGGCGATTACCGCCAACTTCTAATATTACCTATTAATATTATATCCTAGGCATCTTAAAATTTATATCTCGCATTATTTCGAAAATAATATATATCAATATCGGGCTCGACTATTTATTAATATTGATACATAACTTAGCTGTTTAGGTAATATATGTATTTCTCTGTAATCCTAATATCGTATTTAAATGTCGAAAATGTAACAGCCGAATTTACTTTAATATTAACTATTATTTCAAAGCCTTGATTACAATATAATAATAATTACAGCC
This sequence comes from Anisogramma anomala, assembly GCA_038502455.1. Taxonomy (NCBI): domain Eukaryota; kingdom Fungi; phylum Ascomycota; class Sordariomycetes; order Diaporthales; family Gnomoniaceae; genus Anisogramma; species Anisogramma anomala. Next base: position 401,731 of record JASMMZ010000017.1, on the reverse strand, counting down.
AAAATCGATTTAAACGTTTAATAAGTAAGTATTCCTAAAAAGTATAAGAAAAAGGAATAGATCCTCGTTTATCCGTATTTTAATTAAATTAAACTCTTTTTTACCTGATTTCACAATTACGTTGTTAAGGTTATATAACTCCTAAACGAGACTGTATTTAGGAGTTAGATTTCCTCCGTCATCGTTAGTAGAAAACTTTTGTTTATCCTTTCTACTTAGACTGTATATATTTACGTCGGAGGTGAAATCGGGCGAAGTCCGTTACCACGTTAATAATAATCCGTTTATCTATAATGTAAGTAATACCCCGTAACTTGTTAAACCTGATGTTTCTTTGCCGTTATCTACGTCGCCTTATGTTTTTAGTCTTAAATATATACCGAACAGGTTTATTAAAATAATTAGCCGCGATTACCGTAACCTTTTAACGAAAATAATTACAAGGTATAAACTCCCGTTATAATTGTATTTTATCCGGTTTTTATACCTATATGGATCCCGATAATTATCGATTAAAATGATATTTTGATTTTAAAAACTTTAACTCGTTAGCAAACTTACGGTACTTTACTAAAGCCGCGATATAATCGATACAGTTAACGCCTATTGTAATAGATTTATCGCGAATATGCAAAGATACGAGAAAGTGTAGATAATTGTACTTAATAGCTAAAAACCAATTCAATTCGCCCGCTTAAAATTAGTAATACTTCGAGCCTAATAACAAACGGTACTAATAAATCTTTGTCGCTTATTAATAATCCCTCTAACTTAATAAAGGCCTTATTCACATGATAAAAGTTGTTAAAGGTAGCCTTAATATAGTTAAAGAATTTACCTATATCGTATATACCTTCGTACCTGCTAGCTTCATAATATATTGTAATAACTTACTTTACCATCAGAGTATAATAACTATATACGTAAAACAAAACGTATACTGACTTTCCCCGATTTATATTTTGTTTCGTTTTTATATAACTTCGATCGTTTAGCGCGTTGTCGCTTATATAAACGTAAATCCGTCTAATTACGGTTAGTTATATCGTTTTCAGCTACCCTTAAACGTTGGAAAACCAATACGAATCGCCGTTAGATCGGCTTTAAGTTGTTAAATCTTAGCTACGACTAAGGTGAAGTCGGATATAAAATCGAAAATGTATATCGATGAACCAGACTATTACATTCACTTTGAAACAAACGCGATATAGCTTATAATATCTTGTAAACGAGATATATCCATTTAAATCAACCCTGAAAAAGTAGGAAGTGTATTTATAAAGGTGGAAAATTGAATATTCACTAACGGCTTATTCTTTCTGATAACGCTTAAGTATAACGTAAAATCATTAATATCTATTATCGATTCGTTTATTGTAAGTAATATTCCTTCGGAAGGATAAAAAACATGAATAATATGTTATAATTCAACCTATGATAATAAGCTTAATATGTGCTAAATAGAGTTTACTATTTAGGTATAAGCGGAAAATTAAATAAAGCTATAATAATCTTTTGTTCAAAACTTATAGATATAATTAATATATAGCCTGTCACGTGCCCTCGCATGTACTGCATACAGACCGCACTCGAACCAGGCAAGTACTATATATCTCATTACATGCATAATTACGTAACCTATAGACTTAATGGACAATAGTCTGAGTCTATAACACAAACGTAACACCAAGTATTTAGATAACCTACTTTTTAACGGAGTTGATAACAATTTTTATTTTAGGGTTATCGATAAACTTATTTCAATAGTTACTAATTTAACTAGCGATTTTAAAATGAAAAGGAATATCAATAAAGAATAAAGATGTGGATTTAATTATTTGTAGCTAAAGTAATTTGAAACTTAACGGTTTTCAAACTTTGGAACTAAACCGTTAACTATAGATATCTAAACGTTTTATTAATGACTTATCAGCAATAGTTTCACAAGTTAAAACCTTTAACGGTTCATTTTAACGTTTTAATTTTAAAACTAAACCAAACGAAATATCCTAATAGTCTAACAATACCTTCACCACTTCTAATCTACCGCGAAGAACAACGTAATTCAGAAACTCTTCCTACTTACTGCCGCGAAAACTGATGTAAATTTGTAGGGACACTTTGCATAAATCATTTCTCTACCTTCATGCTTTCGTAATATATAACAGCCAGAAAATTACTTCTTCTATACAGCTTATCTATACTTCACCTAATAAACACTAATCAGTATTGATAAGCCTTTATCCTTACAATGTAGTCGATCCGAATTGTAGTCGAAGTAACTGGTATATTGCATTGAAAGTAGTGATGTGTTACTTCTAAGTTTAGCAGACCGCTAGCGGGTCTGCACACTAGTTTGTACGGGCAACCGCCTGGCCCGTGCCCTAGTCTGAAGTGGGCACCGCACTGGCATGGACTTGCAGTCGATACCGTTGACTCGACCGTATTGCAAATTGACTCCTGTTCCCAACACAAAACTTATTTGGGTGCTCGTCCGCGGCCTCCATTTTCGGGACGCCGCTTGTGTATCCCTCCACGGGATACATGCAATAAACACAGCGGCACATGGCAACTGCACATGCTGAAATTGCCGTACGGCCTTGTACTGTGTTACCACGTAGTATGTAGAGAAAGAAGGTTGGGCTTGACGACGTCCTTGGCAACGTCCTTGACAACATCCTTGACAAACGTCCGTGTGGATTCGGAGCAGGCAGGCACATTTTGGAGGGCATTCCGAGCCCTGCATGATACATACCCCCATCTCTTGAATCACCACCTCAGCGACACAGTCTAGATCGTTGCATAACGGTAGACTGCTGGGTGATAAGCACACAACTAGGTAGATATCCCACCAACAAGTACTGGTTTCTGGTCGACGAGTAGCTATCTGAAGCTTGGGGTATTCACATGCATGATATTAGCACCACCGTCTTCACGTAGTGAGCTAAAAAATGACAACAACCCTGGAAAACTACTATGGTAGGGTAGGCTGAAAGGTATAATTAGTAACGACACCGCTGAAGCTCACATGACTATTTCCCTATATATGGCTAGATCCCGCCTTCCCACCCCCTCCCGAGTCCTATCAGAAATGAGCCGAAATTTCCCAGCACCGTTCCTTTCATTGTGCAAGACCTCCTTTTAGGCGGACGCCGTCAGCTTGCCTAGCTATCCCATTCGACTGTCCACTTCGGCGCCACTCAACATGTTCCTGCCCATGAAATTGTAAGTAGCCCTGGCGACGGGGCCGGAAAAAAAGCAAAAGCCCTCTCTCTAACGACCCAGCGCTTGACGCAGCATCCTCCCGTTATGCGTGATCCCCACGGCCCTGGGCCTCGGGCCGCCCACCGACCGCGACCCCGCCGCGCACCACGGCGGCAGGGCGATCGCCGCGCGGGCGCCGCCGCACCCGGCCCTCCTCGACGACGCGGGCGCGGCCGCCGCCGCGGGCGCCGACGCCGCGGCGCTGGCCCGGCGGATGCGCGACGACGACGGCCAGACCGAGTGCAGCCGCGCGGTCTGCAC
>JASMMZ010000017.1:347840-391663 GCA_038502455.1 Anisogramma anomala | reverse complement strand
ATGAGCCCCTGAGTTTAGGGAGACAAGGGGCCATGCCGGCCCTGCCCCACTGTTTCTCCTTTCGGGGACGCCGTCTCGGGTCCCCGGCTGCGAGCCTGGCTGGCTTGGGGAGATGAGCCCCTGAGTTTAGGGAGACAAGGGGCCATGCCGGCCCTGCCCCACTGTTTCTCCTTTCGGGGACGCCGTCTCGGGTCCCCGGCTGCGAGAGGCAAAAAAAAAGGGGGCACGGCCCGCCCGGAAGCGAAAAGGCGAAAAGTGGGGAGGCGGGGGGGGGACGGGGGTTGGCAAGTCGGGAATGAATGATGAACGAAGTCCAGCGTGCTGAGGAAAAGCCTTAACCCCCCGACGTCAAACAGTACCTGCACAACAAAGACGACCCGTTCGTCATCATCATGACGGTGGCCTGCTGCGGCGCGCCGGCTTGCGACGCCACGCTCAAGCGCGAGGCGCGCGAGCTCATGCGCCAGATGACCAACCAGGCGCCCAACCAGGCGATCGCCAGCTTCGGCGTCCCGCCCATGGCGCGCGGCGCCAAGTGCTACTGCGGCAGCGGCCACAAGTTCAAGAAGTGCCACGCGGCGGCCAGGGCGTAAGCGAGAGGGGGGGGGGCGCTCTGTTGGTTTCGGACCCAGCGTGGGACGGTTGTTTGGGTGGGTGGTTCACCGTGGATGGACGGGCTGATTGCATGGTCCCGGAATTGTTATTGGGGTTTCAGGTGCCTCTGGGCTGAATGGATGTTGCAATTCGCTTCTTGTGGATGGATGGATGGATGGTCTGGACAACGGACGGGGGCTCTTCGCTGTTGCGACTGCTTGTTTTGGAAAAGCTTTCGCTTTGGCGTGCTGTAAGTATTCTCTTCCCAAATCTCTAGCATGAACCACGGCGCCTGGAAATTCAACTACAACATCACATACATACATACATACATACATGGTCATCGGAAGACTCCTACATACACTCACAAGAATTCCTGAATGGCCTCCCAAAATGCCTCGGGGCTCTCTGCCATGGGCAAGTGTCCCGCCTCGGGCACAATCTTGAGCTCGACGCCCTTCTCGCCCACGCCCGCCTTGAACGCCTCCATCGCCTTGACCAAGGCGCCCTTGCCGTCGCCGTCCCCGACCACAAGCAGCCCGGGCATGCTGCAGGCCCTCAATCCGTCGCGCAGGTCGTAGTCCCACAGCGCCTGGCACCCGTACCGGAAGCCCTGCACGTCGTTGTCCGCGACCATCTCGACCATCCAGGCCGCCGTCTCGGGCTTGGCCGCCATCGTGTGCGGGTGGAACCAGCGCTCGACCGTCTGGGCGGCCAGCGTCCGGATCCCGGGGGTGCCGTCCGCGCCGACGCTCTCGGCCAGCGCGACGCGCGCCTGCCACGCGGCCGTGTTCGCCGCCGCGGCCGCGGCGTTGCAGTCGCACGCGACGAAGCGGCCCAGCCGGCGCGGGTGCCGCAGCGCGAACTGCAGCGCCGTCGCGCCGCCCAGGCTGACGCCGACGACGGCGTGCGCGCGCGCGACGCGCAGCCCCGCCAGCAGCCGCGCCAGGTCGTCGGCCAGCACGGCGAGCGTCGCCGGCGCCGCCGGCACGGCGTGGCGGCCGCGGTGGTCGTAGCGCAGGACGCGCAGGTCCGGGCGCGCGTGCCGCAGCACCACCACGAGCGGGTCCCACATGCGCAGCGACGTGAGCAGCGAGTTGACCAGGACGACGGTCGGCGCCCGGGGGTCCGCGCAGCCCTCAAGCTGGTAGGGCAGCGCGAGGCCGTCGGCGGTCGTGACGTAGGCGCGCAGCACGGGCCCGCCGCCGTCGCTGGAGGGGGGGTGGGTTTGGATGCACGCGTCGGCGGAGAAGAAGGCTTTGGCGGCCGGCAGCTTGGCGAGCGAGTGCAGGTCGCGCGGGCCAGGGCCGAAGACGTAGCAGAGCGCGTAGGTGCGGCGGGCCGTGGTAGCGACGACGGTGCCGAGGATCTCGTTGCGCCATGGGGTGCTCCGCGCGGCTTGGTGCTCGGGCCCGCCCAGCCCGTTCTCCTTGGCGTACTCGTGCAAGGCCAGGACGGTGACGGGCGCGCTGGGATCCAAGTCGGTGGAGGTGCGGAAGCGGCGGGTGCGCAGCCAGCCGGGCACCTTGGCCAGCAGGGCGATGTGCTCCTCCTCGTACCACCTGGTCAGCTGCTCCTCAGCGCCGTCAACGTTCGTCAGGATGTACTCGACCGCGACCAGCACCAGGCCCTCGGCCTCGTCGTCGGACAGGGCCTCGATGGGCCTGAAGGCAGCGGCCCTGCGTTCCGAGATGAGGTCGTAGAAGAAGCGCTGGACGTCAACCTGGGCGATGGTCTCGGCCTCACGCGGGCTGCGGTTGGCGCGTAGGGCGGTGTAGGCCGGGGTGGTGAGGTGGTGCATGGAGGTGACATCGTAAGCGGCGAGGAAGTGCGGTTGCATGTTGTCGGCGGCAGCGTAGCGCAGGCCGTTGGCGAAGATGGCGGGCAGGCGCAGGCGTGTGGGGCCGTGCTCGTTGTTGTACCACTCGTGGAACTGGTCGAGCGACAGGCCCGGCTGGGGCTGCATGGTCACGTAGAGCATGCCCGGCTTGTGCAACATCGTGATCGTGGTCGTGGTCGTGGTCGTGGCGGAGGCGGAGGTATTCGTATGCGTACGGGACGGTCGGGCTTCAGTCTGGCGGCAGGCTTGTCGAGTGATGGAGAGGACGGCTAGCTGGCATGGGAAGAAACACGATCAGTCACCACAACGGCTTGAGGGCAGGGTGTCTGTCGTGCTGAGCTGGTGCCCACGGCGTGCCCGACGCCGTGGTCGAAGCTTGTTCCGCATCTCTCCGGTTTTGGCCGGGCCGGGCTCGGCATTGGAAGGCCGGAAGAACGTTCCGCCGGAGAAAAGGCCTGCTTGCTTCCTTGTTTGTTATTGCCATGCATCGACACATGTTCACGGGGAAGGTGTGGTAGTGGGGTGGGGTAGGGCCCAAAAGCTCCAAGAAGGGCCAAAAACAGTGTAGTATTGAAGTTGAAGGAAGAAGAAAAATAGGCCAGATACTGTTTTCCGAGAACAAGGACTAAGTAGGTGTGGCTGTTACAGGGGTACCCCCTGTACGCCGCCACAGAAGGTGGTTGTTATGACAGGAACATCGAATGGATGGCTTTGTTCCTTCCTTCCAAGTACCAAACCCCAGTGATTTCATCGAGCTTTGCACTTCACGGCTCCCTGTGTGTGCATTGTTTGCCTTGGATGCAGCTTGGCCAAGTTCATTTCGGAGCAGTATATGATGAGTATCAAATCATATCTCCCCTTCCTCCATCGGGAAAAAGAAAGCAGAAGATCCGACCTGACCAACTCTCTCGAAAGCCACCATCATGCCGAACGACAGCCATGATCGCAACCGCAACTTCCTGTACGGATCCCCGGTTGCAAAGAAACGGCGAGCCTCGTTCTGGCCATGCAAACGAGCCGAATCAACACCTGTAGTTGGCAGGCGAACTCGCCAACGCCAGGACACCACCAACACCCACGCCGTGCGGCAAACCGAGCCCCTCCTCCCCAACCACCAACCCAGCCCCTTGCCACCGCCCCGCCGCCCGCCCTTCACTATGCAGCCCTTCGGCCGCCTCGCCACCACCGTCAAGCAGTGCCCCTGGATCCTCGGCTGCGCCCCCGCCACGCCCCTCGCCGCCCACGTCCGCCAGGACTTCCACGCGCCCGCGCCGCGCCACCCGGGCCACGACGCGGCCGTCTCCTTCGTCGTCACCGACCAGACGCGCCCCGAGCAGCCGCAGTTCGTCATCGCCTGCGCGCTCGAGCACGTCGACCTGGTGCGCGACGTGCTGGCGCCCCCCGCGCGGCCGCAGGCGCAGGCGCAGCAGCTGCGCGTGCTCAGCGCGCGCAGCGCCAGCGGCCGCCCGCGCGACGCCGCCGAGCTGCGCAGCATGTTGCTGGACGGCACGCCCAACATCGAGCTGGCGCTGCACGCCGGTGCCGGTGCCGGCGACGGCGGTGGTGGTGGTGGTGGTGGTGCTGGGAGCTCGGCGAGCAGCAGCAGCAGCAGCAGCAGCAGCAGCAGTTCGCGGCGATCGTTTGTGCGGGAGAGGCCGACGGCTTGGCCATTGCCCGCGTTTCCGGTGCCGGTGGTGCTTCCTGTCGGTGCGCCGGGGCTCTTCCCAGGGCCCGCGGGTGGTCCTGTCTGGGGATTCTAGACTCTGGTGCTGAAGAATCTTCTCTGTCTTGTGTGTTTGGTGGGACTGGTCGGATGGGTGTTGTAACGATTTCATTTGGCAGCACAACAACATCCCGGAGGCTTGAGGCGGGGATGGGCGGAGGGGGATATCCGTGGGCTCCCATGATACGTACGTCCATGATACTTGGTGAGACGCCACTCCATGAAATGGATGAGTCGTTCGACTTGGGACTTGCATTGGTCCCATGAAGACAATGAACCACGACAGCTCTTGCCTTGATCCGCCGCGCTGTGAGGCTGCCTGTAATGTACCTATGGGCCGCGTCTGCCTCTGCTTTTTCTTCTCTCCCAAAGAGCTTCCTGGTAGTCTTGCCAACACCAACACTTCGAATCGGGTGACTCTTTGCGTCTACTTCATCCCACGCGGGCACATTCCAGGCTTACTGGGTTGATATACGTCCAACTAGGTACCCCACCCACTTTTGCACTCCCGTACCTTTGCACGCTCTGTGCTACACGAACTAGGTATATTTCATGAAGATAAATAATTTCAAAATTATGAAGAATAAGGAGGGAACTACAACAAAATCGTATTTCTCAAACTCTATGTTATTAGTACGGCTACGTGCCACTACTCGGCTTTGAATCCATTTGATATGCCAACCAATCAACCAATCCATTGCCAACAGGTTTGCTTATATACCCAATAAGTCAGCAAGGTCGCTGTATAAACTACTAGTAATGTCACGCCACAATAATTGTTCTTCACAACTAGTTGTGCTATAGCCACGCCCTAAATTATGTATATAACAAATTGAATACAAATCACGTTATAATAAAAAAAAATATAATTAGTCGTAAGCTACGTCATCAGGATCTTTTCTTTCTTTCATGGGATACAATACCATTACTAGTGACTAGCACAGATTATATATTAGCCCGTATGTTCGTACATGCAATCAGAATTTCTTTTTCATACCTTGCAATTTCGCGTCAAGCCATAAGGATTTTGTTTATGACTTATTCAACCATAAGCCACGCCATAGAGATCACGCCATAAAGGTTGATTTTAGTGTCGTGTAGCTGCCACGCCCCACAAAAACTCATAGCATGGCGTGGTGTGGCGTGGCTTTCCTCCAGGGCACTAAAAAGGGGGATTGAGGTGTGGTCGTATCGATGGAGTACAAAAAGAAAATATGCGTCGTGGTACTGAGAGAGTGTTTGGTTTGGTCTGTAGTTGTTCCAGGTCGTCGAGGGGCAAGTTGTTGCAAGGCAAAGTGAGGAGTAAAGTACGTTGGAAATAGTTTCACGGGCAAGTTTCATGGGCGGCGGCCTCGGGGTCTCGGCCGTGACACAGTATGGGTCCGAGGGTAGGGAAAAGCAAAGAACTCGTTACTAGGGGCTCGCCGACCCCGCCTGGCCAATCTATAGAAACCCGAACAGAACCAACAATGTTACCACTCAACGCTGCTATCGCTCTCTTCATGGACCCTCGGTCCGCATCACATGGAATACGACTGCTTTACTTCTTTGCCCGCCATCTCATTTCGATGTAAACACCTGATATACTTCCGCCTGTGCACGCTGATGTTGTCATTTGTCCCTTTAGCGTCACAGGTTTCCACTTGCGCCACTTCGTCCCTTTAGGTGCCACGGGTGAGGCAGGTTGTCTATTGGCATCCGTTCCAAGGGACGTTTTTTGGGACGTTTCTTGGGGCGCTGCTGGGGACCTTTTTTGGGACGATTCTTGGGACGATTCTTCGGACGATTCTTGGGACGATTCTTCGGACGATTCTTCGGACGATTCTTGGGACGTTTCTTGGGATCTTTCTTGGGACGTTTCTTGGGGCGTTTCTTGGGATCTTTCGTGGGACGTTTCTTGAGGCGTATCTTGGGGCGTATCTTGGGGCGTATCTTGGGGCGTTACTTGGGACGTTTGTGTTCGTTGGGACGCCTTGCTGCCAGAAAGACATCCAAGACGCCATTCTCGTAAACCGCTCTCCACCTTGTCTTTCTTCGTTTGGAAAAGCTAAGTCTCATGTTAGTCATTACTACTACACGTTCATGTAAGAGCAAGATTGCCTGCGTTGCTTACCGAGACCGTAACCCGTTGTCTCTTGAGCCCAATGATGCTATAAGGTTGCTGCGTGGCGTTGTATTTTATAGAAGCGGCGTCCTTCGCACGAGGCAATTTCTTAGCTTTTACTTTAGGGGCTGGGACATTTTTCTTGTATGCGGGTATTTCGACGACGTTGTCCGTGATGTCCCATGTATGTATAGGTGGTCCTGAACGAGACCGCCACCAGCGAGCTACGGGATGAAGTAATTCCGAAGTTTTGACTGGGATCGCTGGAGAGATTTCATTGTTTAAAGGCGATGAATGTACGACGGCACTAGTAATATACAGAAGCACTGTACACAAGAAAGCAAGGAAATGCATATTGGAAAGGTTCGAATTGTGTTGGTAAAGATGATGAAGGATGGTTTTCAAGAGAAGTGAAATGAAGTCTGTCTAGGAGACATGCATACTTTATATGTACGAAATTCGATTTTCTTCCCTATCTGGAGGGGGGGGGGGGGTAGATGCCCCTATTTGCTACTCTTTTTGAAGCATGTACTAGTGGTAACTTCACATCAGCCCCCCCCTCACCCCACTACTGTAGTAGTGAACAGGGTGGTGAATGTTAATTTGTAAAACTCACGTTAATTTGTGGACTTGGAGATACCAGAAATTGATATGAGCCACATGCGAATCAATAGGTAGAATATGATATGACATAATTTTGCCATGTGCATACTATGTACGTGATTTTTGCCCAGCACTCACAATCCTCTTCAATTATTCCAACGCGTTTGCACTGTTTCTACTACCTAACGCGCCCACGCCTAGAACTCGATTGGACAGCATTTTTTTTACCGCTTGGAGACCGTCGCCTACCGGTCAGTTTTACCCATTATTTGCCCCGATTATCCGCTATCAAAAATAGTATCTCAAGCTGTTTAATCTCTTTAAACCTCCATCACAGCCTGTGCAAACCTTTGCTAAGCCACGGCCGATAAAATTCGAAGGAATGCCGACGAAACATTGGAGGTTTCACAGCAATTCAAGACTGCTGGAAACAAACATGACAAAACGGGAACAATAATAAGAAAAGACGTACTCGTGATGATGGCGATATGAGTGGCATAGAGGCAACACACTACTACAGAAGTATTTTAGAATTTATTTCGCTTTCAGGATTGTACACCTGGGCGTAGTCTACATAGTATTCAGCGACCTTGCTGAGTAATCGGCTTTGCCAGCAAACCCGTCAGCGAAGCGCACGACACGTCGGACGGGCGGTGCACGGTGGGTACCTGGAAGGGGGGTTTCGACTTGATTTGATAAATTTATCGTCTACAATAAACCCGCGCGCAGCGTTCCTGACCGCAGATAGATATTTTCGTAGCAGTTCCATTTCCTGCCCAAGTCACACTACTATAACTGAGTGACCAGTACGCTGTGCGGCAACACGCCTCGAGCTATAATTGTCATGCCATCGCCACTGACGTGGGCTGACTCATGGCGTGGCTCATGGCTGGCCATGGCCACACCAGTTACAGTTGTGTCATAACTATCTACAGCCACGTTATAAAGGTTTTTCTTGGTAACTAGCCACGTTGTAACCACGCCTTGATTTTTTTTCTTTTGCCGTTCCATATAAATGTAAGGTTGATAGCTGTGTTGTGGTTAAATATAATCAGTCATAGCCTTGTCATAGCCGCATGTATCACAGCTAACTATAGCTAAGCTATTGTTGGTAGCCCTTTAGTCGTTGCAATGATAGTCTATTCGAATCACTATGGTTGAAGTAACTAGTGGTATTACATTGATAAAAAGTGGTGTGTAAGTTCTAAGTTGTGCAGGTCGCTAACCGACCTACAACCTAATCTACATAGGCCAAAACTTAGCCCGTACCCTATATTGAATGGACACACCTCAATTAACGTACAAACAATTACAATGAATAATCATCGCAACACTAACGACTTTTCATTTTATATTATACTAATACGCACTGTAATATAAGATTTTGATAGCGACAGTAATTCCACCTATCTTTAGCGGGTATTTCTCCATTAATCTTCAACTGTTTTAAACTCAAATTAACCTTGAATTACTAGTATCCGGTCCGGAATTCCAAATATGTACCACACTAAATCCCGAAAACAAATCATTTATTATAAGCAACAAATACTGATATATAACCAGTTCTTCATTATTCATGGAAAAATTTAACAGTTTCATTACTCGTTGACATTACCTTAACCATCCTCCAATTTATCAATACATTTTCATTTTTTATCGTCACGTACTAGCTTTTTAATATTTATTTATTTTTCCATTTAATTTTACTATCACCGGGCAGTGCCGTCTTTAACAGGTACCACTAGTTACTACGAAATAATCCTGTAGATACGAGCGGAAGAGATCGTAATATGGGTTCACCGGGAGCCCGCACAGGCCTCTGACGCCCTGCGCCACCCCTCCAATCAATACCTTAAGGTGCCCCATAGTTTAGAGAACCGGAGGCATGTAAACTGTAGCCCTAGTTGGGCCGTGAAGCACGGCCATCGCAGTCTCTGCCCGGCGCCTGCTTGTGCCAAAGATGCGACTATGTGGGCCCATAGGAAAAAGGGCCCCATAAAGAAAAATGCAGAAAAGTAGCCTGAGTGAAGGGCATAAGTGAAACGCGTAAAGGTGACGCGTGCGCGTCATGGGGTGTGATGTGGGTGCTGTTGTTATTGTTGGGGAACCCCTTTACGCCCGTGGTAGTCTATGCGTCGCGTACCCCAGAAATAAGTAAAAGGGACCCCCTTGTCAATACAGCTAGCCTTTTTATATAGCTTCCGATCCGGATAATTCACTTATTATTATATATACACTTTTCAATTGTTGATAGGTCTTTAGACATTGCAATATTATCGATTCAAAGTGTGGTTGAAGTAACAATAGTATTATAAAAGTCAGGTAATAAATTAGAATTTCTTCTAAGTTTGGCAAACTACTAACGGGTTTGCACACTACTTTGGATAAGAAATTGCTTAGCCCGTACCCCACATTGAATTGGGCACTCTATTGCAATTGATTTGTAGTCAATACAGTCAACTTATAGTCGGTACGGTCAACTTAACTGTACTGCAATTGACTGCTGTCTCAACACCCACTCTCTTTTTGAAGAATGTGTATTAAGGAAGGGGAAAATTATATCTATGTAAGAGACGATATAGGCAGCTTTTTGTTAAGTAACTTTTTATCGTCATCTGAGAAATTATTCTCTAGTTTTTTTTCATATTTCATAAAGAGCTAATAATTTTATTGTTGATAGGCCTTGCCAATGATAGGCCTTTAGACGTTGCAATGTTTTCGATTCGAATCGGTCGAAGTAACAGTAGTATTACGTGGTCGGATGGTGGATGTATTGTATTAGGTTTGACAGACCGCTAGCTGGTCTGCACAGTAATTTGTATGGCCAATTGCTTGGCCTGTGCCCTAATGTGAAGTGGGTGTATACTATACTTGAATTTACAGTAGATCCACAAAACAATACACCCAACTTGCAGTTAGTATTGTCAACTTTACTGTAAGTAAAGTTGATCTACTACACTGCAATTACTACTATTCCAACACTGGCGGCTTTTTGTTTTCTACGCGCACACCAGTATAGTCAACCAATCGTTTCCGGTTACCTCTAAATTACCTCCTCGTTGAGTGGCCAGACCCCTGCTAATCCCTCAACCAAATTAACCCCAATCACCATTTATCCCACGGTTCCGAGTTCCGACTTCATCAATTCCTACAAACAAATCTTTCGCCACAGACTAATGCAGACTTCCAACTCAACCGTGCTAGTCAACGAAGTCGCCATCGCTAGCTTCATTTCCCCAACAATCTTCTAGTTTACCAGGGTACCCTTGTTCGCTAACACGTGACTTAACCTTGCTAGGTGGCTTATCAACGTTAGTCTTTAATACGTATGGTTAGCTTATTATTGTCCACAAATTCCTTAAAAGCTTTATTTAGTAACTATTTTATTATAGTATTGGTGGGATTGTCTTCATGATTAATTTATTGGAATTGCTTAATTTTCTTGATTTCTTAGGCTTTACAAATACTATAACACCAATAATCAGGCGTTTTTCGCTAGTAATTCCGAATTTCGAAAAGCATTTCAATAGGCTCTTCAAATCCATATAAATTACTACTGGAATAAGAGAAATCTTAGACCATCTAATAACGATGTTAAAGGTTTATCATATTATTATATATATATCGAATCAGGCCATAATATTATAAATTTTTAAAGGTAGCACGTTCTAAGTAATTTTTTCACGTTTGACAGAAGTCCTATGAATTAGGTTTCTAGTAATGCTAAACTACTTCTTTTATAACCTATCCTTATTAACTAAGGTTATAGGAAATTCGATTCCTAATAAGAAGTCTGTGTTATTAGTGAAAAAATGTTTCTAAAATTATAAACTTAATCCTTAACAAGTTAATTGGGATCATATTGATCCTCCAGTTCAAATTCCTTCTATGGTATTCCAACCTTTTATTCAATCGATCAAAGTCTTTATCCATTGGATTTTGTGCTTGTGCCGCAATCGATAGTTTGTAATATACTAATGGTTGATATAGGGTGGCGATATAACTACTATGAACGCGTTATTCCAAATACCTTTAAGCTCTAGTTATATTAACCTTGTCAATTACAATTACATCGACGCCTTGATACTTTTGACAAAAGTTAATATACGTATCATTAATAATATGTTTATGAATTAACGATCTGTTAAAGTTAAAATGTTTGCCCGTCGCCAAAATTTTAACCGGTTTACAATTCTAAAACTTTAAATCCTTAATCGCCTATTATTTTAATTTTATAAAGCTAACAAATTTAGCAAAAATGGTATCGTCAATTTATATACTTACCAAGCCTAAATATTTATCTTTATTTTACGTAATTAATAAATACAGGTTATAAGTTCAAGATTTTATATTCAAGGTTAACTTGAAATATAATAAAAAGGTCAGAGGTTAAAGGACATTTATTTCAACCAACATGTATAGTGGCTTAATATATTTCATAACCGTTCCTGAAGGATATTTGTTACATAACCTTTATGATAAATTTAAGAAACCGATCTTTTACAAATTAGTTACTCATTACGTATATATTTATATTATACTACAGCTATTAAAATTCAATTTACTATCAATTTTAACTAGGAAGCTTGCTATTGAAACGACATCTCAACGTTGGATAACTTTTTGAACTATTAATGATTACATAAAGATTTTGTTTTTTTATTTATTACTGTATCGTTAAACGATTTAACGTATCTTTTCGTACAGTCTCTTTGTAGTCTTATCTTTTACCTTATATATAATCCTTGATTTAAAAATCGTGATATCTAGGTGTTAGAGGTTGAAGTTGCGTTAAAGTACAAACTATTCAACTTCTCCTTGAGTAGAAAGTGCTTTAATTTAGATCTTATCATTCTCTTCAAAAAGCTTGCTAAAAGTTTTAATAACTCTTAATACTCAAAGCTTAACATCTAAGTCTTGATCGTTATTTTCTTTCCTACTAATTCAAACAATGTTGTAAATCTGGCCTAATATATAATCCTTATGTCACAGGCTGGTGCCTAAGCTCATAGCTACCATTCAACTAGCTCTGGTAGTTGCCATCCATGCTCTTACAATGCTTTAGAGCCGCTTGGAAGCCACACGGTAGCATGCCCTCACCTGTCACATGACCAGAAGTATTCCTTTTTTATAGCTCCGTAATAGCTCCTTAGCAGGGGTTTCTTCTCTTTTCTTTGTCGAGGATTATAAATAGTATCCGACCACTTTAAACGATAGCTGTAATGATCACACTAAATACCCATGAGTATATAGAAGGTGTTAGAGGGTTTATGTTATCAAGAAGGTAGCAGAGGTGCTGAGTGAACAATATAGCAACTGTGCAAGTAATGATCAAAAGCCGTGAGGCTATTCAGAATATACTTAGATTGAATACTTAGATTGACAACTGAAGAATTATGAAGGAAATACTATCTGTATGGTGATGATCATGTCCTTATATATCCGTACCTTTATACTATCTTTAGTACTAGATAGCTTGGATAGCGACATATTCAATATATCCTATGCGTCCGTGCATTAACCCTAACCCTGAGTTTCTGATATAAGAGATGTTACCCGCTTGATGTGTTGGATATCAGGCTCTTAATGGCACAGCCGACCGCTGGCCTGTTTCATTGCCTGCAGTTGATCCTTAGGTCATAACAATAGCTCTGGCTTAGTTTTTTTTATATGTAATTCTTGATTTTTTCCCCGAAGGTGTTATAGCTACTTATAATCAGTTATAAATTAGGGTTATATATTCATTTCCAACCCTTCGAATTGAAACCCTTAGGCTCTTAAACATTTTTTCGATGTATATATTGGAAAAAAATTTGAAAACGCTTTAATAGCATCATACAACGATTTTATTATTTAATACGAACGTTTTACCGATATTTTTCGTATAAAATTCGTTTTGTAGAATTATTTTATTCGAGAATACGTTTTACATTGAAAATGACGAAATATTAATATATTCAATACGTTAACAAATATAATCCGATGATTTAAAGCTATCGATACGTTTATATTTTCGAAACAAACTCCTTGTTCAAAAGTTTTATTACGTTACCTACAAGCAAAATTGTTATTATACCATTCTTTACCAAAAATCGTATTGATTTATCCAATAATGATAACTCGAACTCCTTTAATTTCAAATACGATATTGGCGCTCCATTCGATAAACGTTAATGACTTTAATATAAACCTTTTAATCAACCGATTAAGTTTTCAACTATTAACTTACGCTTTCTCATAGAAAAAGTTCCGATATTACGTAAATTATATAGGGATTAAAATTTTATCGGTATTTTAAAAGTCACATTTACGTTGTTTTCCAATAATTAAACGCTTTTACGAAAACCGTTATAAAAGGATATTATACTTATAGTAGTAACAGCGATATTAACAATCTTAACACCTTTGTAATAATTCTTCGCGCTTATTACTATAACTCTAACGCAGTTAAAGCCGTTATCGCTCGATTTATAAGTATAAAATAAAAAACCTACAAATGGTTTTACGTTTTTTTTAACATTTGAAAAATCTTACTTGTAGAGGTTAGAGACATATTTTAAAATTCCACCGCTAGGTTTATTATTTTAAGAAAGTCATTAATAATATATTACTTAATATGTTACCTCCCTTCGACATATCTCTGAATAATAACGAATATGTTGTTTATGTCCAACTTATTAATAGGTAAATTTACAACCTTTGTATTTAACACAGTAACGCCGATTATATCAACTTAGTTAATACCGGAAATACTATACATAGCAGGAATAGAAACGGTGACGTGTCCGATGGTAATAAGTAAAGTGATATTATCATAATTAACATAAACGCCTTTCGAATTACTCCCAAATAACGCTTTACTTGGGTTAATCATTCGGAACTCTCCTGTTGTAAAAACCTTGGCTTATACCTATGGTATAACACGAATAGTTATCTAATCCGTACATGACTATTGTATCTAATGTAACGCTCGTGCGGCTCCAGCACTAAAGCTAATATAAACATTTACTCTAACTTTACCAAAGATTTTATTAACGTTTAGAAAGTAAAAGTATAATTTTTATATATAATAGCATATTTTTTATTTATTTAATATGGTAACTTCGCCTCCACTTTTAAATTTCTTTTAGTTCATAATATTTTTACTTTACAATTTCATTTAGGTTATCTACGTTTTGGTAAATATATGTTATAGATATTATAACGTGATAAATAACTTGTTTATTAGCCGATTAAAGTTACACGTATCCCTATCCCATTTAAAAGATTCGGCGAACCCATGCGTTATATATCTCATTTCACTTTACGACTTGTTTTTTTCATAATCTTTTTGGACGTTAACTTTAATATCAATATCAGATATAAGCTTATATCATTTCCTAATTATAACTTGACGTTATTTTGGGAAAACCTTAAATAAGATACAAATAAGTAATTTACGCCGCATTAAAGTACCTACTTCTTTTTAAATGAATATGTAATTATCACGTTTATGAATAAAGGTTTACGACGGTACAAAAAACACTTAAAGGAGTCGGTAATACTACCTTCCACGCTATTTTTTGAAAGAGCTAGAGGGATCAAGCTGTTATTATGCGGCTTGCGGCTGTCTCCCTTAAAGACATTAATAAAGCGTTCACCACAAAACTACTCGTTTTTGTTAACGACAAGCTCTCTGGCGCCTTTAAAGAGTTTACCCCCATATTTGATAAGACTCTAGGAGATAATTTGCCTTTATATCGTTCCGAAGCCGATTATTAAATCGTTCTGTAAAAAGATAGTTAGGGCTAGCCCTTAGAAGTTCTATAAGGTCTATTATATGGTATATCGTGAAAGTAGCTTTTTGTATTAAGGAAAACATTAACCGAATTACTCGATTAAGGTTACATTCGTACAAGTAGCTCCTGAACGAATACTTACATACTTTTAGTTAAAAACCTAGAGATAACTTACATTTTTATATCGACTATGGTAAATTTCATATTATTACGATAGTAAATTATTACTCTTTTCTCCTTGTTAAAGAAATATTCATAATTAACTTTAGAGTTAAATAGTTTATTAAGTTAGATATCAAAACCTCTTTTTATAGATTTTGTATCAAAGAGGAAAATGAATGGAAACCGTTATTTCGTATATATTTTAAACTTTTCAACTAGTTAGATGCGCTTTTCGGCTTTTTTGGTATACCGACTACCTTTTAATGGTATATTAATTATTCGGTACATTGTTGGTAGGGCTTTGGATCGTTGCAACTTTATCAATTCGAATTGAAATCAAAGTAATAGTAGTTTTGCATTAGTCAAGTGGTGAATATATTATTCTAGGTTTGCCAGACTACTAGCCGGTTTGAAAATGAATTTTCATAACCAATTTCTTGGCCCGTACCCTAAAGTAAAGTGCAACATACTACACTCAACTTACACTTAATGCGGTAAGTCTATACAAAAAATAAGTTTAACTTGCAGTTTAGTATAGTCAACTTTATTATAAGTAAAGTTGACCTACTATAGTGCAGGTAATACTATTCCAATACTAGTGGCTTTTTAATTTGTATGTATACGTTAGTGTAATTAACCAATCTTTTCTAGTTATTAAATAGCGACTTCGTTAATATACTAACCTATTATCAATTTCAATTGACTTCCATACTTAATCGCATCTAATTGAATGCAAATTAACCCGATTTAGCCTTAACTGCTCCGCTACTCCGAGGTCCGAGTTTATTAGCTTGTATAAAAAGTTCTTTCGCCACAAACCTTCGTAAACCTTTACTTTTAACCGTACCAGTTAAATAGATCGTTATTGTATCCTTTACTTCTAC
The DNA here is from genome assembly GCA_038502455.1 of Anisogramma anomala. Taxonomy (NCBI): domain Eukaryota; kingdom Fungi; phylum Ascomycota; class Sordariomycetes; order Diaporthales; family Gnomoniaceae; genus Anisogramma; species Anisogramma anomala. The sequence goes on along the minus strand of JASMMZ010000017.1, from coordinate 375,975 downwards.
TTTCCTAATAGGGTATTTTTTTAATTTTATAACATAACCCTGGTTACCGGTACATGACTTAGGCTTACTAGGCGGTTTGTTAACATAGCCTTCGATATGTATAATTAGCCCATTACTATTTACAAACCTTTTTAGAACCTTATTTATTACTACCTTCATCATAACATTTACGGGATTATCTTTGTCATCAATCCATCAGAATTCCTTAATTTTCCTCCTTTCATACGCTTTATAAAATACCATTATGTCTATCATTAAACATTTTTTATCGGTGGTTCCAAGCTTTAAAAATCATTCGAATAAGATCCTTAAATCGGTATAAATTACCACCAGAATTATGAGAATCTTCAGCTATATAAGAATAAGGTTAAGGGCTTCCCTTAGTGCCAGACCTATATTAAAATCCGCTATTTTACCATAGATCTCTGAAATTAGCTCGTTTCGTGTAATACTTTTGTATTTAACAGAGGTCCAATAAATCAGATTACAGATAATTCTAAATTGGTCTTCCCACTTATCTTCGTTAACGAAGGTTATTAAAAAGCCGATTGATAAGAACAGGTTGGTGTTATTTGTAGAAATTACGTTTGTAAAAATCATGAACTTAGCCCTCAACAAACCAATTAAAACTATATTAATCTCGCGGTCTAGATTCCGCATTTACTACTCAAACCTTCTATTCAACAGATAGAAGTTTTCATCTGCCGAATCCTATACTAATACCGCGATAAAAAGGTCGTATAATGCCTCCAGTTATCATCGGATAATAATATAACTACTATGAGTGCGTTGTTTAAAGTACCGTTGGACTTTAGCTGTATTAGTCTTGTTAATTACAGCCTAAATAGTGTTTTAATCCTTTGGGCGAAATGTAAGGCCGGTATTAATACCAAATATACGGATTAATAATTTATTAAATTTAAATTAGCTGCTTTTCATTAACATTATCACTAGCTTATGATTTTAAAACTTGAAGTCCTTAATTACTTGTTAGTACAATGCTATAAAGCTAGTCGTTTTAACAAAAAGGGTATCGTTAATTTGTATACCTACCACACTAAAGTTTCTCTTTTACGTTACCAGCAAACACGGTTTGTATATTGAAAACTTTATCATTAACCTTAATTCAAAATGAGATTAGTATATCACGAATTAATAAACATGTACTTTGATTAATTCATATAAGGGCTTAATATATCATATTACTGTTCTTAAAGGGTAGATAATACGTGGCTTTTATAACAACTTTAATAGTATAATCTTCTGTTAATCTATGACTAATTTCGTGTAGGTTTACGTTATATTACAACTATTAAACGTAAACTTGCCTTTAGTTTTGGATAGTAAACTTATTACCAAAGCGACTAACAAGCGCTATCTAATCTTTCAAATTTTTTATACCTATATCAGGATTTAGTCTTTGCCTTTATCGCCATATTCTTAGACAATTAGACGTGAATTTTCATATAGTCGCCCCGTAATTTTACCTTTAACCTCGTAAATAATATTCGATTTAAAGATAGTAAAATTTAGGTTTTAAAAGTCAAAATCGGTTTTCGATACTAATTGTATAACCCCCTAAGTTAGTAATCCATTAATTTTAACCTTATCACTTTCTTTAAAAGATTTGCTGAAGGTTTTAATAATCCCTCACTTTTAAAGCTTTAGTACCAAGTCTTCGTTATTCTTTTCTTTCCTGCTTACCCAAAAATTATTGTAGATACAACCTGGTATATATTTCTCCTCTTTAATCATTATTTTGTTCGAGAGTTATTCGTGTTAGCGGCGTTTTATCGGGTTATCTATTTTGGGTGGAAAAAGCTCGTATTAATTCAGTCGTTGAGATAAAGAGACTTTATCGTTAATAGTCCTAATATAAGGCTTAATCTAAGTTATTCGGAAAGATACCAAACCGTTAACAGTTTTAATCACCACTTCGAAGTTTACGATACTTAATATCTTATTCGGGCCTTTCTATTTACCCAGCTTCCGCTATACGAAGATTTTACTTTGTAATGATAAAGTAAATACGTCGATTATTATTAAGCCGTTCCTGATATTAAAGATATTATTGAATTTATAGCGTATTGATTTATTTTATAATTCCCTTAAAACTTTGCCATAAGCTGTAATACGCTTTTAAGTACTCTCCGATAGCAGAGATGTACTCGTTAAGCGTGTGTACGTTTCAAATACAAGTAGCGTTGGTACGAAGCCGTTAAGATCTACAACATTATTTAAGACTTTTGCCGCTATTTAAAGGTGTGCTTTCAAATACGTAAAATTTCCAATTTTTAACGTAAGGATATTATAAGTTTGGCGAAGTAGTACGTATGATCTTTTAACCTTTATAATACTTTAATGGGCTTCTACAGATACCTATTTATATTAAATACCTATTATCTTAGAATTTTTAAAAAATTACGCCGCCGAAAAGTTGGTACTGGTATCGTAGACAACGACGTCAAGTGGGCCTAGATACGTATTGATTTACAGTATCCTTAGCATATCTCACGTATATTTTTCTGAAAGGAACTTCAGAAATTTAGCCTCATAAAAAGTTGTAAAATAAACAACGTGAAAAACATATTTATTTTCCAAGTAAAACACATTAACAAAAATCTCGTAGTTAAAATTCTTATCGTTTTGTAATATAAACTTAAATATTTAAATGATTAAGGTATACCTTTAGCAATAGTAACAAAATATTTTAATAAATTTTAGGGAAAAATATTTCATATCTTTATACTCTACAGACTTTAAGACTTTGTATAGCCTATTAAGGGCTATGTGGTTAAAGAGCTGTTATAATTAACGTATTATCGACTTCGTTAAGTTTAATACCACTATTTCCGGGCTTTAAATATAAAACCATATTTGCATATACTTAAAAGCGAAGGGAAACTTCTAGCTGTTTTTAACTAGTTCGTTTATATTAACGTCGATGTTAACGTCGAGGGTTTTTATGTTTTCCAAGTAAAAAAGAAAGGGGGTAGGGGACTTGAGGATATGGAATGTAATTACTCCTATAATAGTTTAAACTACTATTATTTATAGTAAAGATAGTTACTCACCTAGTTTAAAACTGACCTTAGCTTTACTAACATCGTAACGATTAATTTTAGTAGTTGTAATGCTTTCTCTTCACAATGCCACGTATTACGAATAGCCTCCTATCAAATACTTTACTACCTTTATATCTAGTATAATACCTTAATAAGTATGTTCTGCGTAACTATCGCGAAGATTAAAGGTATATAAGGGATGATAGGCTTAATTAAATTAAAGGTAAGGGTTTTTACCACCTAAATGGTATAAAAAAACGTAATTGGCTAATTACTAGGATGGATTAAAAGTAATATCTTTATATTATTCAATTGTTTTAGGGGTATTGTCGATGTTAATTGGCTCGTTTCCCTAGAAGTCTACGATTTAATTTAAGTTATTCTGTTTAAAAGTGGTAAGGTACTGGATATAGTATATTACCTTTCTATTTTTTCGCTTAGCAGAGGGATATCGAGTTAACTAACAGCTAGACATACCATAAACCCAACATTTTTTTGCTACTATTACAACAATAATACTTATGGTTAACAGGTTCGTTTAAATTTTGGTCTTATTAGTACTAGCATTGTTACTGCCTCCAGTTTGTAGTCGGTAGGCCAAATCTTAGGCGTTAAGGGTATCCATAGCCGTACTTGCAGTTGACGTAATTAACTACCGTAAGGTTTTTTTAATCTACTTTAGGGAAGTTGTCGGCTTAAGGGTATATACTAAGTGAATTTGGTATACGCGCTATTACAATGGCGAACTAGAAACGTAACTGGTTAAAAAGGCCTTTAAAAGTAGTATTTGGGCTTTATAAGGTGTATTCGAATTCGCTAACGCCCTTAACTACTACTTGTACCTATTAGCGAAGTATAGCCTCGCTAACGTAAGCTTTCCTCATTTTTTATTGAAATAATATCAACTTATTAAACATTTAGTTAATAACATTTATTAGTATTTTCTTTTTTTTTCTTTTTCGCTATTATCGTAATCCAACGCGTAATAACCTAGCTTATATGATATTAGTCGAGGTAAACATTGTGCTACAAGTAACTTTTTATATCGTCTAGATTTCGTGAAACGTGGTAGCTCAGGTAAAAAAGGTTATGTAATAGTCTCTAGTGTTCCCTATAAGGATTCCGGAAAACAATAAATAAAAACTTAAAGGTAAATCCTTTATTTACTTACAAATATCAAGGAATGATATCATTTTATTATTGAGGAGGTTGTAAAGATTCCCGTTATACTATTCTATATCGTTTCAGATCTTGGAGAAGTTCGTAAGAAGTTTGTGATTAATGTCAACCATTTTAATAAGTTTTACGGGTAGGTTGCAATAGTTATCTTAATTTTAATTAGTGTTTCCTGTCAATTTAAGCTTTAAAGCTTCTGAGGTATGGTGTGAAAGATAATTTCCAGTCGCTCGACCCAAGGGGTAAAATCCTGTGGTAAGACATATAGTAGGCTTTCGCGTATAGGTAAACCTACCGTATAAAGGTTGATAAAAAGCCTGTCTATTAAAGTGCTAGAGGGCGATAAGTATTTAAAGGTTTTGGAAAGCTTAACGATCTTACTTAATTAACTATTGAAGGGTGCCAACGTTAATAATTTTTTCCGTGTTGGCAACTAATACTTCGCGTGATTTGTCTTCGCTGAGAGCATACTCCGAGTTGTTACGTAGGGGTGCTGAATTGCTGAGAAGGTTAACTGGTTTTTTATCATTAGCACTTAACGAGGTTTAACTTAACTAAAAGTAAATAGAAAGTCCCCTAAATCTCGTATAGAGGCGTTAAGGTCCTTTAAAACCTTTTTCTTTTCCTTAAGAATCTTAAGAATTAAGGTTTTAAGGGGTATCTTTTTGTTAATCTTTTTTAAAAAGATTTTTACCCGGCCTAATAAGTTCTTTTCAGGGATATAAATATTATGGCGATTAACCTCCCTTTTCAATTTAGCTTTAACCGTTCGTTAAATTATTTTCCACATATCAAACATCCAGTAATCAAAGAACTTACGGAAGTCTTGAAAAATGCGAATGCTACGGCTGTAGTTGTCGTAAAGGTTCGCGTCGATAATATATTAGCCAACGTAGTTGGTAAGGTAACCTTGAATTAAGGTTTCGTTAACATCTGTAGTTCAAAGTTATTCGTCGTAGTAGTTAACGAAAACTATTCTAAAGGCTTTAACTTTCTTTCTATATTCCTGACTTAAAGCTATATTAATGATTTGACTCGTATGTGAAACGTATAAGACGCATAGGGTAAGGAACTTAGTGATCTTAAATGTGTGCACTTGGTGTTTTTAAGTAAACTCGCGTAGAAGCTTAGCGACTTGGCGTTGGGTCGCATAACGTATCTTTCTTAACGTAACATAACGATTTTTGGTATTTTCTTTTAGAATAACGAATTTGACGATTAAATTGGCATATGGAAAGTGCAAAAAAGTAAAGTAAGGGCAAATATTTGTTGTAAACGGTAAGATCGAAAATCGTTTGTTATTGTAGGTTATTTGGTGTAGGGACTTGATCGTTTTTCTTACGGTAGTAGCACCTACAGTAGTACTGATTTAGCTGTTTGCCAATTTGCCTAACTTTAAGACTTCTAATAATTAATCTCAACGTCTTTAAAAAAGATTCGGTAACAATTTCTTGGTATTTTAGATAGCGATACCGTCGTTACCTATAAACTTCCGTGAAAACCGACGCAGTCTAAAAGTCTTTTCTACTTACTGCCGTGAAGACCAACGTAGCAGTAGAGGCCCTTCGTAAGAATCTTTCCTTTACCCTAGCTGTCGTTTAACGTAGAGAGTAATCGGAAAGTAGCCTCTTCTTCTACTTAGCCAATTTGTGTTTAACTCAATAAGCACTGATTAGTATTAGTAGGGTCTTAGATCTTTGCAATGTTGTCGATTCGAATCGTGGTCGAAGTAATAGTAGTATTGCATTGGTCAAGTGGTGGATGTATTTTTTTAGGTTTGGTAAACTGCTAGCTGGTCTGCACTGTAATTTTTATAGCCAATTGCTTGGTCTGTTCCCTAGAGTGAAGTTCAGCGTACTGTACTCAACTTACACTCAATGCGGTAAGTCCATATAAGCAATACGCTCAACTTGCAGTTCAGTATAATCAACTTTACTGTAAGTAAAGTTGGCCTACTGAACTGCACCTAGTACTATTCCAACAACATCTTTGTTTCGATATTCTTGATTTTATTTATTTTAACAATATTTTATTATATTTAAATTATATCTTAAACGATTATAATATTAAGGTTGAATAAGTATTAAATATTTTCATACTTATATTCTATAATATTTACATATTTAAATAAGAATTCAGCGTATAAAAGATTTTATACCTGGGATTTATTCTTATATTTAAAATCGGCGTATGTATAGATCAGAAAAGGCTACGCGTTATCTAGAAATAAGTGGCTTCCATGTTTATATTAGGTGTAAAAGTTTTTCTCTGGTTTAATAAATTTTAACAATAAGTCATTCTCTATTCTTTTATAATTGTTAGACTTTAAATTTAATTAATCCGATAAAACACTTTTTTCCATTAAAGACTCGAAGAGAAAGTCGTTTTCGAACGGCTCCAACTTAGCTCCTCTTCCAAACCCGTTTTAGTTTAGTAGGATCCCGACCGCGACACCTTTTTGGAAGTCGATTACTCTAATTAAGCCTTAAGTAACTGTCCATTCCAATGCGATAATCATAGAAACCTACGCCAAATAACCTATTATTTCGCTATTTCTTACCTACCAAGTATAATTACGAAATTCATGATAAAATTTACTTGGAATTAAAATTTGTTTAAAAACATAGAACGCAAATCTCAGGGGTATATGTTATGACCCAAGCACGTTGGCAAGTCAGGAAACAGGCCAGCATGCAGCTGAGCTACCGAGAGCCTAAAGTCCAACACATTAGGTGGGAAACATCTCTTTGTCAGCACCAGACTAGGCAACCCTCCAGGGTTAGGGTTATCTAGATTAAAAGTGCTCACTGAGCCTCAGTGAGCACCGGTGAGCCTCAGTACTGAAGATAGTATAAAGGCCATAGGATATAAGAACACAGTTAGCACTACATAGATAGTATTTCCTTTATAGCTTTTCAGTTGTCAATCTAAGTATTCAGTTTACACACCTGAATAGTCTAACGGCTAGTGATCATTCTACAGCACGAACAAACATCTTCTTGATATTGCACCTTTGTTACCTCTGCTACCTTACTGCTAACATAANCTTTGTTACCTCTGCTACCTTACTGCTAACATAAACCCTCTGACACCTTCTATTTACTCACGGGTATTTAGTGTGATCATTACATCATTCTACAGCACGAACAAACATCTTCTTGATATTGCACCTTTGTTACCTCTGCTACCTTACTGCTAACATAAACCCCCTAACACCTTCTATCTACTCACGGGTATTTAGTGTGATCATTACAGTATAACTCGTTTGTTTAATATTGTTACGGATTCAAAAACTTGAAATATCTTATAACTATATGACGACTTTTCGAACAAAAGGCTTATTAATCCGAACTTCTTTTCCAATTTTATCTCAATTGATTTATGATACGAAGTCTGGTCATAAATGATTTGATACAATATTTTTTTAAAAAATAGATTTTTTTTCAAAAAATTTCTGACTTACATTCTTTGAACAAGGAACTTTAACTTTTACACCTCAAATAGGCTGCTTTGAAATAGTTTTCGCACATGTAAATCTCCTAGTAAACCGTTTCTAACGAATCTACCCTAAAGGGTTATGAACTTTTCATTAAAATCGATTTTAAAAGCAGTTAAGACGTCGTCATTACCCGTAATATTACTTACTCCCGTTTTATTCATATAATATTTATAAGGAACAGGAATTTTCCTACCAATATTCGGTTTAATAATAACTAAATATTTAAGATCTTAATTTTGGAATATTTAATGAACAACGACGACTTATTAAGGTTTCATAATCATATTGAAATACCTATTTATCAATATCTTACTATTATATTCATATAAACTATCTACAATGAACATTTTATTACCCACCTGAGCCGCGATGTTACTATTGTTATTTTTTTAAAAATATATTTTCAACTTGAGTTCCATTACATAATTCCTCACTTTCACCGGAATCATAATATTTCTAAGCAAATAGCCTATTGGAAATTGTTATTGAATCAAGCTGTTAGACATTGAGCCTATAGGTTATGTGACTGAGCACGTAACGGGATGGGCTGCACCCGGCCTGAGCCCGTCCCGGGCGCGGACAAGGTACGTTCCGGGTACAGGCCGGATACGGTCTGTGTACGGACAGGATACAGTCCGGGTTTAGGCCGGATACGGTCCGTATACAGCACGTATAAAGGTACGTAATGGGCTGGATATTAGCCTTACCCAAAAGTCCTGTACGTTAGATTAGGGTAACCTTTTTTAGTTTTCCTTCGTACCATAATAATAAATACTATTTAATACCTATTTAGCTTATTATAGTAGGTCAAATTATAATATACTATTAAGGTTTTTTTTTATCATTTTTAAAAAATATTACTTACGATTAATAAATCGAGAACAAATTTCAATAATTCGATGCTACACTTTAACGTTACCAAAAAATAATAGGCCGTCAGCAAATACCTAATCCTTTACCTTTATAAATATACCCCCGACCCTTTTAAAACCGATTTAGGCCGATATCTTTCGTTTATAAGATACCGTAAGCTATATAGCATCGGTTATTAAATAACTGTAATAAACGAGTTAATCGACTTTAACTATTGACCTTACGTTTGACTTCGCTTAGGTCGTCGCAAAAATCTAGTAATTCGAAGCCGAATTAGCTGCGACTCGCGTTAGGTTTTCACCGGTTTAAGGCGGACGAAAACGACATAATTAACCGCAATTTGACGGATTTTCTTTTATGTAGGCGGCGAAGGGATAAAAAATTAAATTTATATTAAAAGAGGATAAAATGTGGATCGAAAAAGGTCGATACGCGTTTTTTTATATGTAGGGATATTATATGGCAACGGTGAAATAAGCGATTACGGCGTATTATAAAGCTAGAGGATACGAAAACATATATAATATAAGGAAGTTTTTGAATTATATCGAAACAAATTTTTGTAACCCTTACCGTATAGATAAGGTATTAGTTAAACTTGAAGGTTTGGTTATAAGTGATAAAGACTTATAAGCACTATTCGTTATTAGGTTCGAGATACTTTTAACTTAAATAAGCGGTTTAGATTATCCTTCGGCCGTAAAGTATCACTACTTACGATCCCGCATATCGCTACGCATCTGCGACAAGTTTATTACGATAGGTGTTAGTCGGGTAAACTATATTGTAGCCCTAAAAAAGTACCGCGAACTTTCCGACGAGTTAAAGTCTTTAGACTTAAAGCGGCGTTTTGGTCGTTGGTTAACAGAACCCATCTAAACTTAATGGCCGAATAATAATACGATTATAACGAAAGTCCACGCCTTTTAAACGTTTTCATTAAAAGGCTATAGTAATTGCGGCTAATTATCTATATACCATAGTCAGTTATTTTAACAAACCTATTTGATATATATTTAAAACCAAAAATGTAAAGCGATGTAAATAATAATGAAAGAACGTTGAATTAGGTTTGCTTCGAGGCGTTTCATACTTTATAAATTAGCGGAATATTATTAACGTGGTTATGATCTCCGCCCAGCATTTCCTTTCACGTAGGAGTATACAGCCTAAATCGAAAAGGTAAAGAAAGCTTTCTAGTTAACGGCGACGGGGGAAGCCTAACTCTTAGATATAATTTCTTTTATGAGTTATATAACCTTCACTACGTAATTGGAAAATAGAGTAAAAAGGAGTTTCATTTATTTAAAACACGTATAAATAAGAAAACATTCCTTGTCCCTATGTTTTTTAATAATACTTACTTTCTAGATGTTTAAATATATTTCAATTGTGATTATTATTGTATTATAAACGAAGCTTTAATATAATGGTTAAGGATAAATTCAATTCGGCTATTATATTAGCGAAATATCGGTATCATATTAGGGTTACGGAAAAATAGGTATATTACTCAAATAACTAAGTTTTGTATAAACATTAATGAATAGTCGAGTCCGATATTAGTATATATTATTTCCGGAATAACGTAGAATATAATTTTTGGAATGCCTTACATACGATATTAAGAGGTGACCTTAAACGTTGGCGATAACCGTTTAGTAGTTTAAAATTAGGGAGGTTTGCTTGTCGACGTAATATTGATACACCTTAAAGCTGAAGATGTATAGAACGTAGTAGGTTCGGTTTTTTTTAAAAAATTAACGTAAAATTCGTATCGAAAGGTATAACATATAGGGGACTCATTTCGGATAACTTGTATTATAAGATTTTACGAAATAATGCTGATTTTACAAATAGCGGCGATGGTTACGATTAAGGAAAAAAAGGATTAATTATGTCTTTTATCGGAATTAATTGTATTTCGCGACCTATTCGATAAGAATTAAGCTATAGCCTTAGCTTTATATAAGGGGAAACTAGACCATTATATTTATATTAAACCCAATAAGGATTAATATTTATTAAAACGACTTTAGGGGGCGTTATATTCGATATTACAGGATTCATTTTTTAAATTTCAACGACAGGTTACGAGGTTAATAAATAAGGGTTAGGTTTAGGTAAATTTTTTATCGGTGGCGGCGCCGGTATTACTTATTTATAAGATGAAAGGGAAATTACGGTTTTATATCGATTATCGAGTATTAAATAAAATTATAAAGTAAAACCGTTTTTCTTTATTTTTAATTTAAAAAACCTAATATACGTTATCGAATTGGATATAATTTACGAAATTAAATATTCGAGCGGTCTTTTATTATATTCAAATGACACCTAGAGAGGAGGAATCAACGGCTTTTCGTATGAGATTCGGGTTATTTAAATAGCTGGTTACCCTTTTAAGGTTAGCGGAAGCGCCGGCGACGTTTTAGTGATACATTAATTATGTAATAGCGGATATTTTAGATGATTTCGTTATAACGTATTTGGACAACTTTTTGATCTTTTTTTAGGTATCAAATAGGATTATATAGCGAAAGTTCACGTGGTTTAAAGATGTTTTCGTGAAACGAAGCTAAATTTAGATTTGAAAAAATACGACTTTGTAATTGAAAAGGAAAAATACCTAGGATTTATTGTAATGGTTAGGATAGGTATTCGGATCGACCCCGAAAAAATCCGGGTAATTCGCGAATAAAAGTCATCACGTACGGCTCTGGAAATTCGAAACTTTTTGGGTTTTACTAACTTTTATCGTAATTTTATGAGTATTTTTTTGAAGTTGGTGGATTCTTTCGTTCGCCTAACTAAAAAAGGTATTTGTTAAACTTAGGCGAAGTATAAGGAATATATATTTTAAATTTTAAAGGATGGCTTTATTATGGCACCAATTTTTGTATATTAGGGTTCAGATCGGTTAACAGTGATGAATACTAATGGTTCAGGAACGGTGTTAAAAGAGTGTTTGTTGTAATAGGACGACGATAGTACTTTAAAGCTAGTAACTTACTACTTTGTATGATTAATGGATACGAAACGTAATTACATTATTCACGATAAGGAACTATTTGTAATAATATTATATTTAAAACCGTGGTTTTCTGAGTTATATAATATCCGTATACTGTTTACGATTTTAACAAACTATAAGGGATGAATGTATTTTTCTTTATTACGATTAATTTAGAAACGATAAGCTAAACAGGCCGAATTACTTTCCCTTTTTTAATACTACTTACGGTATAAGCCCGTAACCCAGAGCGCCCGCCCGGATAAGTTAACCCGTAGGTTATAAAATAAGCCCGAGGTTAAGGAGCACCGCACGCGGGTTTTTCAGCTTATTTTTCATTATTATATTAAACGTGGTATTAATAAATTTATATATTAAAAGGATAAAGATTGCGACGCGTTATAAAAAGGAGCTGGGCGAGATGGAGGCCTGGTTGCTAAATTATGACTACATGTATCCTAAAGGGGGGTTAAAGGTTTTCGAAGGGCCGCTGAAGGCGATACCACTTCGAGCCCGGCCCGTACCCGGGTCGTTATCGGGGACAACATTAAGGAATTCCAATATAGCGGCACAGACGATACCGTTGCGGGCCCGGCCCACGTTAAACCCGCTGGTATTATTAACGTCGAGTGATTTCCTTATTTTCGGCCCGAATATGTTAACGGAATTATAAAATTAAAAAGTAGCATACGACACGTTGTATAAAGTTCGCTTTTTAGCAGTTTCTGAAGGCTTTAAATACGTTTTACCTAAAGTAGGATAGTTAATATAAATTGTAAATTATAGGATTAACCCGCGACGAGTATTACGTTATTATAATCATTTAAAATTACCGTATTAAAAAATATTAATGACGAGGATATTATAATTAACCTAGGACTCGTTTATTATAGTTTATCTGTGTAAAAACTTTTTATTTTAGGTTTTTCAATAAGATTACCATTAAAAGGTGAAATTTAAAATTATTCGACGTTTATATCCAATATATACGTAATATAATGAAACGAAACTTCGTTGTACCTTACGGTAAGGTTTTATTGAACCTTTTTCCATTCTCAACCAGTATTAAACGTATATTTGGTCGACTTTATAGTCGACCTACTAGTTACTAATAGCGGCCTTTAATATCTACTAATTATTACGAACAGCCCTTTTTAAGTTTATCTAGTTAAAAACTATGTGATTTATAATTGCCTATACGTATGTGGAGCGTTTTCGGAATATATAATAGAGATTTTATAAAGTTTTAACTTTTATTATTAGTAATCGAGATTCGAATTAGGTGGGTGTATTTTAAACGAATTTTCATTCCCTAATAAAAGTATAATAACGTTTATTTACGGTATATTACCTATAAATCGATAACAGTAATTAATGAGTAAATTAGGAGATTTCAAAGTATTTACGCGTCATTATCGCTTTTTCGTAATATATTCAACTTTATATTTACCCGTTTATTAGTTTACGTTAAATAATCGGAAATCAACGGTTACTGGATTTAATATAAACCGTTTAATAAATAGGTACGAAATGTCACTTATTCCAAAGGTAAATGGGGATAAGAAGTCGTTAACCAGCCTTGTGGGGCGAATTATTGCGTTTTTAGCTTATTTATACGAGGGGACGAAATTAATTTAGACAGCGATGGCTTATATTTAATATAAAATAGAAACAGCAGCGAATCGCAAATGATGTTCGGCGAAGTGATATAAGGTAGGGGATTAGGTTCAACGAAGCCTTTGTAATATCAAAATGAACTTCCCGAGTAAAAAGCTCGATTAACTTTATAATTAATACTAGGTAGTCGGTATTCTTAACCCGTTTAACGTCGTATTAGATATTTTTAACAAATATATGGTATTTTATGTAAATTTAATTAAATGGGCGGTTTCGGACCCCTTTCCTTCGTAAGTTTTATCCGAGATTCGCCTGGGACTAGTTTTAATAGTTAACGATATAAGATACAGTAAATACGAGAAATTTGAAGTATAAAATATCCTCGCAGTAAAAATGAAAAAGGGAGGGGTTCGTTACGTATTAGTTAAATAAAAGTGTTATAATAAGTCGGAGGAGGAATTATTAGAAATTTTTTAGTATATTATAGCTTTGGATAGATTTAAACCGGAATGAAGAGATATTTGGGTTTAAGATAACCTAGTATTTCAACGATGTCGTTAAACTTATATTAAATGATAGGCGTGGTGAAAACAGTCTACACTCACGAAATAACACTGAACTTATAAATAAAGAGAAGAATTTATTACGAAACAAGGCTATTAAATTATAAATAGGGTTGGGTAAATATTACCCAACTATTTCGGATAATTATTCGATTATAAGGCGGCTCCTATTATATCCTAACGAAAATTTACCTACTTATTATTATTATTATTATTTGGGTTTAGCGAATACCGGCGTTACTAACGTTAAGGGCCCTATTACGACTGACTATGAGCATTAGGCGATATTAGGGGAAGGGGACGGTAAAAGGTATGGCGGAAACTGGTAAGCGCCGAGGAGGGGGGATAATAGGAGGCGGGACGGATACGAGGCGACGTTAAAAAGAGAGGATAGCGCGAAGAGAGGCGGGCGTTGGAAGAGGCTAATGACGGATAATACGATGAGGAACGGATGCTAAGGGAGGCTGATGATAGAAAATAACGTTAGAAGGGACGGGTATTAGAAAAAGACGATGATAACGGTTAACGAAAAATAGGGCAAGGGGCGGAGCGGGGGGAATTACCCTTTAAATGGGTTATTAAAGATTATAATACGTTAGTTTAGGCTCGGGTAATGCGGTTGGCCCGGGCGAGATCTTATACTCGTTCGCGATTGGCTCGATTAATTTGATTTTATCCAAGGTTAGTAAATAAGACATGAGTAAAATTGGAAATCTTATAATCAAAACCTAAACGTCGTTCGTAATATTTTATAGGCTGTGGCTTATATTATCCATAAAAGATATAACCTAAGTAGTTATATTATTTTGGCCTTTTAGGCTGAAACTACGGGAAGGTATACGGCGGTCATTAAAGGGGGTCGGGACGAAAACATTATACGTTAAAATCCGGTCAGCCGAAGGAGTCCTATTCTTATAAATAGGCGATATAGTAATAGGCGACGAAGGGTTCCAGGGTAATAACGGACCCGAAAGGAAAGGGCGATATAAGCGTATAGTTAAAAAAGTAGCGGCCTATATTGCCGACATAGTAAAAACTCCTTATGCTCGAAGGATATTACAGAGTTAGACAAATTGATTAATTAATTTAGAAAAGGCGGGGGTAAAGACGGGTCGATAACCTGAGAAATTTTCCTAACGTTTACGCGCAAATAATAAGATATAACCCTTATCCTTTACTGTAATAACCAACTGGCGAAAAAGGGCACATAAACCGGGTAAAGCCGTAAATAAACTTATTTTTAAATATATTACTAAAAAAGTTAATTAAAAGTT
The DNA here is from genome assembly GCA_038502455.1 of Anisogramma anomala. Lineage (NCBI taxonomy): Eukaryota > Fungi > Ascomycota > Sordariomycetes > Diaporthales > Gnomoniaceae > Anisogramma > Anisogramma anomala. The sequence goes on along the minus strand of JASMMZ010000017.1, from coordinate 360,895 downwards.
TGATTTTTAATAAAGGTTTTTATAAGCTTACCTTACTATAAACCTTCCGATATACGTAATATTTTTACGCCTAATAAACTCGCACGTAAAATAAAAAAACGTTAAAGTTTAAAAAGCGATTAATATATAATATATAGGTGTCTTTAACATATAACGAAAAAAGCTTACTTTTATCATTATTATCTTTAAGGAGGAGAAAGTCATTCATAACTGAAGGAGTTATAATATATAGTTAATAGTAAGGTATTAGTATATCATAGGAAAATATACCTTACGAAAAGGCTTATTATCTCCTTCAAGGGTATTAGCGACAACGTAACCTAAGCTAAGACCATTGTATACGTCGGCTATAATAATAAGTTAGGAGGAAAAAAAGTTGAGATATATTGGCGTGAATAACTGGTTAGCATGTTTAACGGAGAGTTAAAAGGGTTGTAAAGGAGGTAGTCAACTAAAAGTAGCGGTAGTATAAAAAGGAAAAGGAGGAAATTTTAAAGATTACAAAGGACGTTAGTATTTATAGGAATTGACGAACCGGATTTAATAGGGGTTACGTGTTATACAAGGCGCTTTACACGATATTATAAATAAAAGCGCAACTTTACATAACGCGTTATACGATATCGGCGATAAAAAAGTTATATTATACGACGTGTTAAAAGGTACATTATACGGCGTCAGCGGTAAAAAGGATATATTATACGGCGCGTTTACAGGTACATCATATCATGTCAAAGACTTAAAGGTGGGTCGACCGAAAAGTCATACAATATGTTAAATGTAGTGTTACCATTTTAGGCCCAACTCGCGTACTAGACGGATATGGTCCGCATCCAGTGTTTATCTAAAAAGGCGTTGCAGCCTTTATAATATACGGGCGGAGGGGTTATATTATAAACTTAAGACGTTAGCAATTAAGCTTATAGGTTACGTAACTATATACGTAATGGGATAAGCTATATTCGACCTAGGCCCGGCCCGGGCGCAGACAAGGTACGTTCCCGGTATAGGCCGGATACAGTCCATATACGGATAGGGCACGGTCCAGGTATAAGTCGGACACAACTCGTATACAGATAGGGCACGATCCGTACACGGTACGTGTAAGGGCATGTAACGGGTTGGGCATTAGCCCTGCCCAAAGGTCCTGCACATTGGGTCACGGTAACCTCTTCTAGTTTCCCTCCGCACCTACATAGTAAATCCCATTTGGTACCTACTTGGCTTACCATCGTAGGTCGGACCATAACAGAAATATCTTCTAAAGGGTTTTCTTAAACCTTTACTAGTTTTTAAATAATTTTAAAACAAACTTTTCATCAACTTTATATTTTAATTCTTTCAAAAACGTATTAACAACTTATGTTACCGAATAGTTATTATCAATAGTTAAAGAAAAGTTGTAGCCCTTAAAACAACAAATATTATAAATACCGAAACTTATATAAAATGGTTTTTAAATTGTTATTGGAAGTTTTACGGATTTCTTCGTATAATTATTGATAATTTATATTGAAATTGGATTAATAGGCTTTCATAACACCTTTAAGATGTAACGAGGGTGGAATAACGTCTAAACACCGTATTTCATCCCGAGACTAACGAAGTCACTTAATGGGTTAGTTAAGAAGTTCCAATATACCTACTTTCTTTTATCATTTATATTAAACTAAATTAAAGTCGTTCATTATTCAGTTATTGATTAGCGTTAAATCATAAGGATATAATTACCATAAGTATTTATCGGTTCTTTATAACATACGATTATTATTTCGATCCTATATAACCCATATAACATTCATTTGTTTTAGGTACAAAATTGTATATAAAAGTCAAAAAAAATGTTTAACGTATTCGCAATATTAAGGAATTTATATAAACCGCAGTAAAGATTACGTAATGGCATAAAAAGAAAGTAACTAATAAATAAAACTTTCTTGTAAAATGATTCGGGATTGGTAATAGTGGTTAATTTATTTTTCAAAATTATGAGTTAAATCAGTTTTTGAAAAAGTTGAGTTAGCTTTATCATAATTATTGTATTGTTTGTATTATTTATTTCTATATTATCAAACTTTATTTTCCGAAAGGGAAATATCCCTAGTTTCATTTAGATTAATTTATTCAAGTCATTTCGGACCCGTTTTCGAGTTAGAAAACCGGCGACTAATAATCACTAGCTATCAATATTGTAGGTAACGATGGCGAAACGGAACCAAAGTATTACGTTAAACGTATTTTACAAATCCAGAATAGATCCTAAATAGGCCGCCTCTGGTTTTGCGACCCCCTGGAACAACAGGTATTAGTTAAATGAGTGGGTTACGTATATTGAATTTAAAAACCGTTTTCATTACTTTTAAATATACTCTTTTCTAATATACTTCATTTACTCAAAAACTTCGCTTTTCATTCAAAATCTATATGACCCGGAAGCCTCCGGAACAGATAGAGGTAATAAGTATTAAACCTGTTTTACCATACGTATCGACTTTCCTCAATGTTACCTGACGAACATTACGTTATCAACGGTAATAACTTAAACTTGTACGTTATTCAACCATTTATTGGTATTCGAAAAGTAGCTCGCAAACGAATAACTTACTTCGGTCTTAAGGATCAAGAGTAAAGTAGATTTCGGTTAGATTTTTTACGACTTCGTTTTTATCGGAGTTTAAATTTAACAAAATATATATATCACCAAAATTACAGCTTGTTGTGTTAACAAAATATAAACAGTAGAAAATACCGGTAATTTACCATTCGTTAACAGTTTCCTATTTATTATATAGGTTTAATTGACTTTCGATTCCCGAATAAAACTTTATAAAGTCGTACTTTATTTCGTAAACATATTTAAAAGAATATATATTTATTGGTACTATCCGAGTATATATAAATAATGGGAAGGGTAGGAAACTTTATATTTATTCACAAGGACAGAATAGCTCTAGAATAAGCATACTTTCATTTTTAATCGTTTCATTCATGACAGTAATAAGTTGAGAATTTATTTCATTAATCGAGTAATAATAATATTGAAAAAAGTAGCCTTCCTTGATGAAAGAAAAGCGAGGTGCGACGGTATTATTAATATGATCAGTAACAGTGTTAGGTATATGGAAATGCAATTATTAAAGGATATTTTATATTTTTGAAAAGGGATGCGTATGGAATTATTTGTAGGGAGGTTAATAAAGAAAGGCCCGTACTAGTATCTTCTATACGGTATCAAAATATTCGATAACTGAAACCTTTTACATAATTTAACGGCATTCTAAGCCTCTACAAAGCGGTTATTTCTCACCGGATATGCCTTTAGATTCTCCAACACCTTTTACCACTTTTTATACCATACCGTAAAGGGGGGGAAGAGGGGTAAGCCGAGAGATAATGTTATAATCTAGTGCTTAAGCTAATGGCTACCAGGGATATAGCCCTGATACTTGCCATCTATACCCATATAGTACTTTAAAGCCGCTTGGAAGCCACACGGAAACATGTCTTTACCTATCAAATGACTGGGGGCACTCACTTTTTATAGCTCCATAGCAGCTCCTCAGCAAAGGGTTTCTCCTCTCTTCTTCATCAAGAATTATAAATAGTATCCGACCACTTTGAGCGACAGCTCTGGCTCAGTTCTTTCATATCTTTTTCTTGATATTTTTCCTTTTAATAATCAGTCTCGCCCTAAACATTTTATTGAGTTATCAATCATGAGGAGAAGGGGTTGTATTAACTGATTCGCTTAGCTTAAGGATCATTGTCGTTATCATGGACCTCCTTAATATATCGTGTAACTTGAATTATATGAAACATTGCAGAACCATCAACAATTTTAACAATTACTTTAAGGTTTACAATACTTAAAATCTCAAATAGGCTATCCTATTTACCTGGCTTTCATCATACAAAGACTTTACTTTACAACGGCAAAACAACCAAATTGATTATTAAAAGTCCGTTTTTTATATGAAAGGAAATATTAACTTAACACTGTATCGATATTTTTGTAGTTTCTTTAAGACCTTTCCGTAGAACTTAGCCCTCTTTCAAATACTTATTAATAGTAACGATTTACTTGTTAAACACGGTTATGCTTTAAAAACTATTAAATTTAGTACCAAGCTATCAAGGTCAACAATATTATTCAAGCCCTTTACCGTCATCTAAAAGCTGGCCTTCTAATTGAAAAAAAACCTTTAATTGCTAATATAAGTATTTTATACGCTTTACAAAATAATACGTATACCTTTTGGAATTTCCTAATACTTTAACAAGCTTTAATAGACACCTATTTATACTAAATCTTTTTTATTCTAGCATTCGTCTAAATTCCGTCATTGCAAAATTATTATTCGTATTGTAGGTAATAATGTTGGGTAGGCTGAAATACGTATCAATTCACAATATATTTAAAGTTTTCCATGTTTTCTTGGCCGTTAGAGACTTAAAAAATTTGGCTTCGTAAAAAAAGGTTGCGAAGTTAAAAACATAAATAATAGGCTTATTATACAAGTAAAACAAATTAATTGTTGGAATAGCAGTCAAGTATAATACATTCAAGTCAACTTTACTTGCAGTAAGGTCGATTGTACGTACTGAAAATTGACTGTAGTTTGTGGGATTGGAATATACTGCACTACAAGTGCAGTGTAGTAGGTACCCACTTTATAGTGGGGCATAGGCCAAAGCGTTTGGCTATACAAATTAGTATGCAGACTAGCTAGCGGTCTGCCAAACTTAGAATAGAAACACATCAATCAACAATATCAGCGCAACACCAGTTACTTAGACCACAGTGATTCGAATCGACTACTTTGCAATAATAAAGGCCTACCAACACTGATTAGTGCTTATTAGGTTAAGCATAGATTGACTAAGTAGAAGAAGAAGTTACTTTCTGGTTACACTTTGCAATTGCGCAAGGTAGAGGAAAGATTATTGTGAAAGGACCAAGGCTACGTTTACTATTCACAGGTAGATAAAAGGAAGACTTTTAAGTTTATCCGCTGTTCACAGGTACTTGAAAGTGGCAACGGTATTGCCATCATCGAAAACACCAAAAAATATTCACTGGACCAGTTTTAAAGAAGAAGCGATAAGATTAACCGCCTGAAATCTCTAAGCTGGCAAGTTAGCAAACGGCTAAGTCAGTACTACTACGGATACTAATACTTCAAGAAAAACGACTAAGTACCACATCCAAATAACAAACAACTTCTACCACCAATAATGACCTTCAACTCTACCTTCTATACTAAACCTCTGCCCTATTTCATTTTTTTTTTCACTTCCCATATCTCGTAAACTGTTAAGTTTATTGCTCTAAACAAAAACACTAAGTCGCGCCAAAAAAGCAACGTCGTGCGATTTCACGTTGGATCACCAAGTCCATCACCAAGTCCTACACAAGCTGAAACACCAAGATGTCTACCGCAAGTGCTTACTTTAAAGCCATCACCGACCTCGAACGAAAGAAGGAAATCAAGGATCTCAGTATCATCTTCGCAAAGCACTATGATGAAGACCTCTAAATCAAAGAAGTGGATGAAGACTCTACCCCCAAGCACCTCACCAACTACGTCAGCCACTTTATCCTCGACGTTGCCCACAACAATCAAGATACGAACGTTAATACCTTCTTCGACTATATCGAATCCTTTAGAAACTAAAGCTTAAATATATGGAAAAAGATAAATAAGTTGGTTAAAGTCAAGTTAAGGGCTAACCTATGCAAACGAGGGATTTTAATACCTTTGAAGGTCGGTAAAGACGACAACCTCGCCGACATACTTTACGAGTGCGTTATGAATAAAAACTTACAATAGACTCAGAAAGATAAGGGGAAAAGGATTGTTAACGGCAGTAATCCTTAACGCCTATACATACGTTCGTAAGGATTTGCCCAAACCCAAATAAGCGGACGCGAGAAATCGATGAATTTACACCCCTTAAGCCCTTAGATCCACTAATTAATTAAGCAGAAACCTCTCCGAATCCCTTAACACTAAAAGAATTATCGCTAAGTATCCTGCAATGGAAATCCACAGGCCTACTTTCCCTAAACTTCTCAACACATTCAGTTCCAAAGCCAAATCAAAGAAGAACCGACTTCATACGCGAGCCTATTATAGGCACGACCACTAGCTTTTTTCCTCCAAACTTAGTAAAACGTAAATATCATGCCTACCAACACTATTAATAACCTTAGTCTTTTCCCCAGCCGAAAGATATAAAGGGCCCTTATAACCAGTGCATTACTTTTCCCCTTCAACGCGTTTTAAAGGTAAAGACAGATTATATGGCGATTACCATATTCCTTAAAATCTGGGGAGATCAAGAAAATTATAACGTTAAGCTGTATAACCTCCTCGACGTCAAGTTACACCTATTTTTTAACATCTGCCGCTAAATGAAAGTTAAATTGCCAGGATTTCACTCGCTATTTCCAAGTATCCTTACCGGTCAAGCTAAAGACTATAACCTCCAATACCTAACAAATTGTTCCACCTTTCGCGAAACCTATAATAACCTAGAAAGCCACTTCGAGTACGATATTAATTTCGCCTAGTATTATACCGATTAAAACATCATTTAGTGGTCTTATATGTTAGACTACAATAAAAAGTTGAAAAGCAAAATAAATCTCCTTAATCAGATACTTAACAGGCTAATACTTTGCCAATAAGTAATGAGGAACGTGAGAGTTGGCGAAGGTACCCTATGCTAACAGGTTCGACAAGCCATTAAAAGCTATAAAGAGTTAGAATACGCCTTATAATATTCTAATGCCACTTGCGAAGGTTTTTTTTTTAGCTAACTACGTTCCTCGCTAACGATCGTAACTATTCGAGTCTCTGACTTAGCTAGTATATACCCACAAGCTTGGAAATTCAACGACGAAAAAAACCCTTTTAATTCGTATTGCATTAATTGACGATATGTACAGCCTGGCTAATACGGTTAACGAAAGGTCCGGACCTATACCCATAAAATAGGGTATTCCTTTTCCTGGAAGTTTTTAAGAAAGCCAAGCAAGTTTACACTAAACGCTAGAAAATATTGGATTTACGGTAAACAAAGTTTCTGGTTAATAAGTTATACTGCTACCAAGCTTAAAACAAAGTAAGTAATATATTATACTTAATTCTCTTTTACCTTCAATTGTGACTATATCAAGTAAATTATATAGTTTAAAGGAAGTCAAGATAAATATGAGAAAAATAAGCTAAAGGCTTTGGAATAGCACGAAGATACTGGTACTAGTATTAACCCGAAAGCCATGTAATAACTAGCTGACCACGCCTTTTTATACCGCCTTACAGGTAAAGACTCTTACCACCGCTATAACGATAAAAAACCTAGTCCTATATACTTGTTTACTATTTAAAACCGATATGCAAAGTAAGTTTTTGAAAGGATTATACCGGATACAGGGGAAACACGGTACTTAACCGAAAGCTATTCATAATATAACGCGTTATGAAGGGATACTCATAATATTACAAACCTTGATTACGCGGATACTAACAAGGCTAAGGTTGGCTTTAGACTTGGAAAGGAGTTATTTTTACTAGGATCGACGACAGTAAGAACTGTTGTTGGCCTTATTATCTTTTATATTTTAAAATCCCTTGTCTTTTTCCTTCTTTACTTTTAAAACGTGAAAAACCTCGGCGTTAACGTTAACATTTGGATTAATAAGTTAATACATGTTAAAACCGGTCAAAAGTTTTTATTTAGCCTTAAATGGGAGTATTTCTGGTTTCATTTTTAAAAACTAAAAGTAATAGTATTCAACCTACTAGAAGCAAAAATTCGTCAATTATATTGTAAGTTCAACCTCCCGGTAATTAATAGACTTTATAAGGTTTCAAAGGTAATTAGTTACGAAGATATAAATCTATTAGTACTGAAGGCAGTTGAACGCCTTTGTCATTATTGTCAAATATACTCCTAAGCCCGTTTAAAGCTTAAGTATACGTTAAAGAAAAATTAAACTTTAATTTGGAAGTTTTCGTAAACGTGTTTTACCCGGACGGCAAGTTAATATTACACGTTGTAAATTTCGTTACGAATTTTTATGATATCAAATTCCTTCAAACTATTACAACGAGGAAAATATAAAAGGTACTATGTATTTTGTAAATTAACAAATACCTTAGTTTATTAAACGTATTAGTTTACAATAACAATACCAATTTTAATACGATAAAGTCTTAAATTAATATAGAGTTAATAGGAATTTAATGTAAACATGTTTTAGTTGAAGCTTATTAGGATATTAGCAAAGTCGAAAAGGAATACATCTTTCTATGAAAGGCTCATAATATCCTTATACTGAAAATCGAAAACTTTATAAGTTAGGAGGCATGGTTTTAAACAGAGGTAAAAGATCTTAACGATACTATTAGCCCTAATGAATTTGTATCAACTTTATTAGTATTTAAATCTTACCCAGGTATAATAGCTAAGTCTTCACCCTCGTTAAGTATCTAAAAAAGTGTTTTGATATGTAGTAAAACCTTAAAGAAATTAAGAAAGAAATCGGTACGTCGTTAGGTTAATGATAATTTTAATACCGGAAACGGATCTTTAATAACAAACGTACTTTTACTCCCCTTTTTAATTTTTTAAGTAACTTAAATGTAATGATTACACTAAATACCCGTGAGTATATAGAAGGTGTCAGATGGTTTATGTTATCAAGAAGGTAGCAGAGGTGCTGAGTGAACAATATTGCGACCGTGTAAGTAATGATAAAAAGCCGTGAGGCTATTCAGAATATACTGAGACTGAATACTTAGATTGACAACTGAAGAGCTATGAAGGAAATGCTATCTATGTGGTGATGACCGTGTCCTTATATATCCGTGCCTTCATACCGTTTTCAGTACTGGATCACTTGGATCAGTGCTGATTCCACTGCATATGGTTGGTTTAGTCATATCCGCTAACAAAGGAGAGGTGTTCCCGCTAACAAAGGAAAAGTGTTCCCGCTAACAAAGGAAAGGTGTTCCCCGCCTGATGTGTTGGACTCCGGGCTCAGCTGCACAATAGCTTACTTCCTGACCCGCTATCATGCTTGGGTCGTAACAGTAAGCCAGGTAAATTATATAAGCTGTATAAGATCTTGAGTATTACCAACTTAAACGTGGTAGTTCAAACTGTCAACGGCCCCATAACTTTTCGAACTATACAAGTTAAACCATATTGAAAACCCTTTAAGTTTAATAAAGATTTTGAAGTGGATAACCTTCGAGCCTAACGAATTAGCCAACATAACCCTTCCAAGCGGATTATTAACAAACTAATAAAATATCGACGGCCTGGAAGACTACCTAAAAGGAGTATATACATTAAAAAGGAAGAAAATAGAGATTATAGGCCTAGGAAGGCATATATAATGGCATGGGTATTTTAAAAATAAAAGTTTAATGGAAAACTTACCTTTAAGCTCTATATTAAAGGTAATATTAATACATCGGGTAATCCATTTCAGGAAAGTAATTATATAGGAATTAACGGCCTTTTAATATGGGGGGTTATATAATTATATCGTTAACGTAATTTAACAACTAAAACGTTATTACTTTCAAGTTCAAGATAATTTACGGGGTTAAAGGCAAAACCACAGACCGGCCATACGAAAAGTCACGGCTAATTGTCTAAGAATATGGTAATAAAGGTAAAGACTCAATCTTCACTTAATCGCCTATAATACAGAAAATCAGCCAGCGTTTAATCGTCGCTATTACTGGTAATTTGAATATTAGCGTCAAGGTTTAATTTACACTTAATAGCCGGGATATCACGTAAACATAGACGTAATCTGCCATCGATCTTTAACGGATCGTACTGTTAAAACCACTATAAAAACTAAGGGATAAGTTCCCGGTTAATACGATAATATATTATATTAATCCTTTATATGAATTAGCTAAGGTTAGCCCTTAAAAATTTTTAACGTACCAGATATACTTTAAAAACTGGTTGGATATGAAAACTTTAATATTTAACCCGTATTCATTAATCATAAGGGGTTAAAACTTTGGTATCGTAAGTAGATAAATCAACGATACCCTTTTCCTCGGTAATATTGGATTTATACCGATAAAATAGCCTATTATCACAAAGTTAAGCTTTTAAAAATAGAAACTAATTGAAATATTGGTTAAAAGCATATAACTTAACTTGAACAGATCGTTACTACGTATTTATAATATTAAGGATAAAAGCGGTATTTATATTTTCCTACGCCAAAAGAGGTAAGATACTAATCTGATAATTATCGATAAAGTTAACGAGGTAAACACACAAAAATACCTAAAGTAAAGGGCCCATACGGCTTATATCGTTACCTTATATTAACCGGGGGTATCGTACAACCTTTCCATTACGGTATAGACATAAGACTCGTAAAACGAAAATATTAACAAGTTCAATAAACGGATTCAGTAGCAAATGAATTACGTGGAAAGAGAAATTAATATAGTTTCGGTGGATTTAATTCACGCGAAGATAATGATCTTTACGAACGGATTATTTTCCAATGATATTAACTTTATATTGTAAATCAGTTTTTTTAATAATATTCGTCAATAAAAATAGATTGGAAAATTAATTTACGATTACCAGAAACCTTATATATTAGATATATGTTAAGTATAAACGCGTAACCCGGAATGTATTAGTTTAGAAAGTTTACGGCATAATTACAAGCTCTAATATTGGTATAGTAACTAACGGTATATAAAGGATTATTACCAAATAGCTGAGCTTATTACTGATACTTGTAGTAGTACATACCGATTTCTGAAGCTTTTCCGAATGACTATCAAAATTAGGTACAACTAATAAAAAACTCCTAATAATAAAGGTAATGGCGTTAAGAAAGGCATATAAAGCCCAAGAAATCGATAAGTTTCGGTAAATTAACGATAAAGAAAACCTTACCGATACTATAACTAATGTTATTATCCAACCTACGATGGTAAGCTAAATAGGTGCCAAATGTGATTTAATATTGAGGTGAAGAGGAAGACTAAAAGAGGCTACCGTAGCCCAACGTGTAGGGCCCTTGGACAGAGCCAATGCTCAGCCCGTCACGTGTCCTTACACGTATCGTACACGGATCGTACCCTATCCGTATACGGACCATACTCTGTTCGTATACGGACCGTATCCGGCTTGTACCAGGGCCGTACTATATTCGTACCCGAGCCGGACCTAGGCCGGGCGTTACTTATATCGTTACATATATAAATATATAACTTATAAGTTTAATGGCCAATGACTTAAATTCATGATATGCCCCCTTTTCCCTGGATGTTATAAGGGTTACGGCACCCTTTTAGATAAATATTAAACGCGGGCCGTATCCGCCTAATACGCGAGTCGAATATAAACCGGTAATATTACGTTTAATATATCGTATAAAGTATTAGCCGGCCCGTCTTATATCGCCAGCGCCGTATAACACGTTCATTAACACGCCGTATAAGGCCTTCTTTTTGCCTTCGGCACCGTATAACGTATCTACTAAAGCGTTATATAAAGCCTTCCTTTTACCGCTGATACCGTATAACGTACCCGTTAACGCGTCGTATAAGGCTTTCTTTTTACCGTCGGCGCCGTATAACGTACCCATTAATGCGCCATATAAGGTATTTTTTTTTTACCGCCGGCGCCGTATAACGCGTTCATTAACGTATCGTGTGAAGTTACGCTTTTACCTTTAATATTGAGTAACGTACCACGTATAATACGTAACCCTTTTCGAATCCGGTCCACCAGTCCCTATAAATATCGACGCCCCTATGTAACCTTTAAAACTTCCTTTTTTTCCCTTTTATATCATCGCTACCCTTTTACCAACTACTTTATTATAACTTTTTCCATTCTCTTTTATATAAGGCAAATGATTATTTTAACCTATATATCTTTACCTTTTTTCCTCGTTCATTATTATAGTCGATGTATTCAACAGTTTTAACTTAAGTTATATTATCGCCAGCGCCCCCGGAGTGAATAACGAACCTCCTTGTAAGATATATTACCTTATTACTGATTACTTATCATAACCTTTTCGCGTCCTAAATGATATTTTCTTTTTCGAAAATAGTAAAGATAAGAATAATTTTCCTTTATTATATATCCAAAACACATATATATCGTATATTAACCGGTTATTTAATTTTTAAATTCTATCCTTTTACATTCAAGTTTATCGTATGTAAAGATATCGCATATATCGAAAAGTTTATAACAAAGTAAATTTATAGAAAAGCTTTATGAAAGGACGACTATTAATTAATTTCTTTTCGCAATATATTTTAAAAATTTGTTTATTTACGACCTTATTTGGTTTACGTACCATTTTACGTTAATTAGTCATTACGGTAAAGGATAAGGAGATATCCCGGATTATCGACACATTTTTACCACCGCTTTTTTCGATTCAGTTAATTAATTTACCCGTCTCTGTAATGCCGTTCGGGCGTAGGAAGTTCCTATTATACCAGCCGTATAAGCCGTTACTCCTTTAATTATAATACTACGCCACCTTTTCCTTTTGGGTTCATATTTATCCTGGACTCATTTATCGCTTTTTACTATATCGTTTATTTATATAAAAAATTGCCTTCGATTAACCAAGTTTTAACGCGTAGTGTTTTCGCCCCAGCCCCTTTTAATTACCGTCGAATACCCTGTCGTAATTTTAGCCTAAGGGGCTAAAATAATATAATTACCTAAGCCATATCTTTTATAATTAATATAAGTTACGATTTACAAAATATTATGAATAACGTCTAGAGCTTAACTATATGATTCCCCATTTCGTTCGTATCTTATTTATTAACCTTTTACAGAAACGAATTAATCGGGCCGATCGCAAACGGGCGTAAAATCGTACCCGGGTCGATTATATTACCCAGGCCTAAATTAACGTATTACAGTTTTGAATAACCCGTTTAAAGGGTTATTCCCCCTGCCTTGTCTCTCGCTTTGCTTTTCGTTAACCGTTATTATCGGCCTTATTTAAAGTCAGT